>JASDQU010330185.1:2284-12992 GCA_032191745.1 Picea mariana
TTCCCTCCAGGTCTACCTACTCTATTCAATTACAATAAATGGTTGTCTAGTCCAGCATCTGGATCTATCTCTTAGCCGATCTAGCATTAAAGTCGATCTTATCTACAGCCTGCGCAAAGGCACAGCTTCCATGGCTCACTAGCCTAAGCATTTAATTTACATTCATTACAAATATTAATTGAGGCTACGCCTCCCTTTTAGCATTTGAATGCATGCGCGCTAACGTGGTTGGCTGGTCGGCTGGCTGCATGGAGAGATGCTCCTGCATCATACTCCTCAGTTGCAAAATCATGAGCTCATGCTCATGCGCTTCCCCTCTGAGCTGTTGGAATCCTCCTGGATCCCAAATAAGTCTTTGGAGCTTTCCATCTGCTCCATTTTGTTGCTGTTGCTGCTTCTGCACTGCTGCTGCTGTTGTTGCTCTTCTACTTAGCCTCTCCTTGCTGGCAGTGTCTGCTGACTTCAACATCAGTTCCATGATCTCACTGATCACTTCATCCAGCTACCCCCAAGGCTGGTTATATTTTTGCAGTCTCCTCAGCTGCAAAAATTTTTGGCCATTGGGCAGATCATCATGATCTCCCACACCTTCCTCCTTACCAGTTTCCAACCTCACCTATTGGATGTGCCTTCCCTGCACTCTCACCCTTTCTTCCAGGGCTTCTATCTGCAGACACAGCTCGGCAAAACATATGTTTTCTTCCTCTTCCTTTTCTTCTCCTGCTGCAAACTCCCACGTTGCAGTCTCTTCAGCTTCATCGTTGAATGCGTTGAGCCATTCCTTAGAATGCTCACTCTCTTCTTCTGCTTCTGCTTCTTCTTCTATTGTCAGCTCCAATGCTACAGTTCTCTCAACTCGCTGGCTGAAATCATTGAGCTGTTCCTCAGAACGCTCATTCTTCGCTTCATCCGCTTGGGCAGTCTCAAATATCTGCTCCAATTTCCTTTTGACAGTCATCGATAGCTGTGACTGTTCTACTGCTGCACCATATGGAACACAAATTTCTGCCTCCTCCTGGGCACATGGCAGGAATACTCCAATTCCCCCAATCATTAGAATATCATTCTGATCTTCCTCCTCTTCTGTCAGTTGCACATGCTGATCCAAATTCATCTCTAGATTTATGAGACCCTCAGACAGTCTCATCTGCTCTGTCAGCTTCTCTGGTTGATCCAAACTCACCTTCTCATCCCTGCCCACCTGGCAATATGGAATGCTTTCACTGCCCTCTAGACAGACTATGAGATCAATCGATTCCATCTTCATCATCACTCCTTGCTGAATCTAACTCACCTCTGAGTCCACGAGACCTTCAGATAGTCTCCATTTCTCATCTCTGCCCACCTGGCATTTTAAGATGCTTTCGCTGCCCTCTTGGCAGTCTTCTAGATCTCGCAGTGATCTCTGATCATTCTCTTCACCAAGAATGTCTCCAATCTCTAGTTCACAGATGTGAACCATTTCTTCCTCCTTTGTGGCCCTGAGGTTTTCAGTATACCTCAGCCATTTTCTTAATAGACTACGCTGTCTTATGAACATCAACTGCTTGACTGGCCAACTTGCCTTTGGCTTCTGCATGGGCCACTCATACACCCATCTCGGCTTCCTATCCTGCCACATCCGCAATTCCAACTCCTCCAGTTTTTCCCTGATATCGGCAAGCTCATTCAATCTTTAAGCTGGGCTCATCAGCTCTGGCTTCTTCCGTTTAGTAGAACTATGGCCTTCAGTAGTCGTCTTGCTGTATCTATCTGCATCCCTGACAGATCTACTTCTTCCACTCTACATATTGAGTGTGTCCACCTTCATCTTATAGTCTCCCTGACTGTCTATGGACTGTTGCCTTCCTGCAAACAATTCTCACAGAGTTCTCATCAACTTTGTCTTCCTCTTGCTTCACCTGAAATATACAGATGAAATCCCGCTCTGATACCACCTGACGCAGGTGCAGAATTTGATCCACCTCCGCACACCCGCTCGCAGGATCATTCAATTTCTTCTCATGAGATGGATTGGCTCTTTCGATTCATCCAATGGAATCCCTTTCCTGAAAACCTGACCCCATCCACAGGTCCTTTCTTTCTTTCCTCACGGCCTCTACACGAGCCGTGAACTAATTTTCCCACAGGAAAAGAAGTGTCGGGCTTCGGGGTTTCGAGATTTTTGATGTCGAGGGTTTCTTACCTCTCAAATCCCCAATCACCAATGTGCCCCTTTCTCTATCCTTAGCCCCATCTTGGCGGTGCTTTAGCCACATGACCCCCTGTCATATATCCGCAACTTTAAAATCCTGTCGGGACTCCTCCTATTGGAGTTTCGGCATTTTCAATGTCAAAAGGTGCATGTCCACGAGACTCGCGATATGTCGATCCCCGATGCACTCCTTCTTGGTCGTAGCCCTTTCTGGCTATACCATGGTCCACGTGACCACCAACCATATGACCGCATCCATATAGCTTCCCATCAAATTTTCGAAGTTTGCGATGTCTATGTGCATGCATCCCTTGGATCTGCGATCCTCCGATCCCCGATCCTCCGATGACTCACGTCCGTTGACCTGTCAACGGTCATTTCACCCATCGTGAAAATCAATGGCTCTGATACCACCTTTCCTCCTTGCTAGGATCCTCTGTGGCCCACCTTCGTCACGATCAGGAAAT
The DNA here is from genome assembly GCA_032191745.1 of Picea mariana. Taxonomy (NCBI): domain Eukaryota; kingdom Viridiplantae; phylum Streptophyta; class Pinopsida; order Pinales; family Pinaceae; genus Picea; species Picea mariana. The sequence goes on from JASDQU010330185.1 coordinate 4,946, forward strand.
CGCGTATCGCGATTTCGCGATTCTAAATTATACGATTTCTTTGCCTCCGCAGTTCACAAAGTGCCGAACTTTGACTCCTCTCGGATCTTTGACACGCTTCCAGTTTGAGATCCATGACTGTGGTCTCTTCTCACAGTTTTAGGGTTCAATAGGCCTTGAACTCTCAATCTCGAGACTCCCGGTGTGTCGACGATGCTCGATCCTTTGACACCTGTCCTTGCAGATGGACGGTCCAGATCTTGTCAGGATTTCGAGACTTGCAGTGTCTCAATTCTTTTGACCTCAGGAATCCTGATTTCCTGAGTGTCGATATCCCAATGGCTAAACCTCGTGCAGCTTCCACAGATCCGAAAGCTGTCGGGTATCTGTCACACATCTGATGACCCAAATCTGTTCTTCTTGTGCGCTCCTCCTCCAGAGGTTGACTTTACGCTACTCCTCCTGATCTAACGGCTGACAGGATTTTTGCATGAGATCTGACGGCTATCGCTCTCCTCTTCTATATGCTTCTTCTAATTCCTTCCTATACGTAAACTCTTCAACGGTCTAGATCTCTCTACCTGTCGATCTGACGGCTGCTGTGCTCTCACCCGAGCTTCCTGCGCATTCTTCCTACCTTGGGAGAATTTCCAAGGTCCCAAAGGCCTCAACCTTTGCTTCTTTTCTCTCTCTCTACGAGCTCCTTTTACCTTGAGCCTCGCTGCATGTATGAGAATGCTAACTCCTCATGAGCTTGTTATCTTTGAATCCTCAAGGATTCTTCAAATGCTGCACTCCTTGCAGAGTCTCCTCACGCACAAGCTAGCGCTGTCCCTCCTGAGCTTGGTCGAATGCTCAGACCCCTTGAGGGATTTTTATCCTTCTTCTCCTTCAGATGGAGAATGAAGTGGATGCCTCCCTGGTTATCCTTCTACTCAAGCGACTTTTGGCTGAGCCTTTCTAGGTATTCAGTAACCCTGTATGAAGATACCTCTATGGATTCTTCCTCCACCTCCAGAAATCAAAGAGTTCTTTTCTCCTATGCCTATCTGCACATAGACTCAAATGCCCACTTGGCAGAGTGTTTTCTTCCACAAAACGTTTTGTAGTTCTGTCTTCTTCTCCTGTGAACCTATGCACTTGCTCAATGCCCACCTAGTAGAGCTCTCAGAATCTTCAGTGATTTTGTCTCTTCTTTCTAAACTCCTCAACAAAAGTCTTCTTCTGTGCACTCCATGCACTGGATCAATGCCCACCTGGTAGAGCTTCCCAGAATCTTCAGAGATTCTATCTTCTATCTGAACTCACAACAGAGTTCCTTCAACTGCACCTTGTGCCTGTGCTCAATGCCCACTTGGCAGAGCTCTACAGAATTCACAGCAGAATTCTGTCTGCAACTGTGTCTCTCATACACAACCTTGCCTCCAAGGTATTCAGCAACCTTGAGGTCTTCTTCCTATGAGTTGTTGACTCCAGTTTTTGTTCCTCAGCATGCCTTTGTCTAACTCCGCAGAGTTCAGAAATGCATCCTCTGTGCACGGCTCTCAGAACCCGCAGCGTTCTGTCACACCCTCCTGGTGTGAAGCCTCAAAGACCTTCACCTGAAATCAAATAGACTCCCTGCAAATGCACAACTACAACATACATTCACAATATGAAGAACACACAGACATTCACATAACACAAAATCAATGCAGGAAAAATTGCTTCTGTTTTATATTAACAATGGCAAATGCTTGTAATTACAATGGTGTTCCCGAGCTCTCTCTGGCTCTCCTCAACTCTACCACACTACTTCTCTAGCTCACTCAAAATGAGATCTCAAAATCTATTTTACCTGAGGGCTCAATCGAGCGCTTCCCTCCAGGTCTACCTACTCTATTCAATTACAATAAATGGTTGTCTAGTCCAGCATCTGGATCTAGCTCTCAGCCGATCTAGCATTAAAGCCGATCTTATTTACAGCCTGCGCAAAGGCATGGCTTCCATGGCTCACTAGCCTAAGCATTTAATTTACATTCATTACAAATATTATATGAGGCTATGCCTCCCTTTTAGCATTTGAATGCATGCACACTAACGTCGTTGGTTGTCTGGCTGGCTGCGTGGAGAGATGCTCCTACATCAGAATCTCTATAGAACCCATGAGATACATAATGATTTCAAAAATTGAAAGACAAGATGAAAAGGGAAATTGCCAAATTGAGTGGGACATAGATGTGAAGAAATATAAGGTAAAGATAAAATATTACATTACTTATTCTAAAGTGTCGTTTTTAGAATTCATAAGATCTCAAATTAAAAAAGTTAAAAATAATAAATAAACAACATGGAAACAAAGAAAGATGAGGAAAATTATTCAATAAAGATATATTTTTACAGTAGCTATCCTAGAGATTTGTTTGTATAATTCATGATATCCATAGTGATCTTATATATAGTTTCTCTCATTATTATTATCTTTTTAGTTTAGGTTTATGTCCTTTGTTTCTTTATTTATTTTCGGAGAGAAGCATGGATGAAGACAAGAAACCTAAACATGGTTGGCTTGGTTATTGGATACATACATATATAATACAAACTTTCTCATATAAATTCTTTATAGAATCCATAAGGCATAAAGTGATCTCGAAAATTGAATGACAAGATCAAAAGGCAAATTTCCAACTTGAGTACCACATAGATATGAAGAAAGTCGGGGAAAAGATAAAATATTAAATCTCTTATCCATAGATATGAAGCAATATAATGCAAAGAAAAAATATTACATCAATAATAATGTGTAAAATTCATTAGATGTCCAATGATTTGGAAAATTGAAAGACAATAAAGAACTAGTGTAGAACTCATGAAATGCCCAATGATCTAGAAAATTGAAAGAGAATAAATAAGCAATATTGACGAATGCTATTTCTTTCTTATGATGACACATTATTTGCAATGGAAATATTGAAAACCAAGAATTAGTTGACTATGATGAAGTATTATAGGTACAAGCACAATTTATTTAAAGAATATAGTGTAAAAATATGAAACATAGGAAATCAAATTAGCTTCTAGAATATATACTTTAATTGATGGAAATTTTGTAGAACTTATAAAATTTCATGCTCTTCCAAAATTGATATGTTACTTTTCCTCGAAAATATATTTCATATATTTGCATCAAGACATTGATTTAGTATTTAAATTATATAATTTCTTGAAACAAATTCATATAGTTGTAGATAATGGATAATTCTTGTGCACCACATGGTTTGAGGGTCTGAGCATAATCAATTTTTATTTTATTTTATTTTTTAGGTATTTATCTATACTTGTGCACCATATAATTTGTTTCCTATATGGTAGAAAAAAATTACATATTCATTTTAGAAATATGAGACATATAAAAATAAAAATGAATAAAATGTTGAAAAAACTATTTTTTTCTTTAAAGATTATATATATTTGGAATATACATACAAAATTCTGTAAGTATGTGCAATTTTATCAATTATGTAACATATCCAAGTTTAATCCTTGTGGATTTTAATTAGTTGTGTAAATATGATTTAGGTTGGTGAACTAGTATGTTTCGGGCTAAAGGGCATGTATAGATCAATATGGACAAGGGTTGAACTATGTAAAATCTACAATGAAATTATTAATAAAAACACATCAATGGTTGCAACTTGAGTGGGATGGTAATGTTGGGGCGATATGACTCCGCGAGGGAGGAGGCTAAAGGGGGTCTAGGGGAAAATCCATGTCATTTTCCTATGTTAATGTGTCATTAACATGCAATCCTTCTTTGAATTATTATACACTCAATTTTTAAATGCATGTAAAGAGTTTGGTGGGGGAGCCAAATCACTTAGTAATGGTAGCATGAGATAAGTACAATTATTTTTTGGAAGAGTGAGAGTCAAGAAAGCATGAGAGAAGAAGTAAATTCAAGTAGGAAGAGGGGGAATTTTTTGACAACAATGTTTTGGGATAGCAAGGAGAGAGATGGGTGTTGGGAAAGAGAACCAACCATGTTGTGTATGAGAGAAGATATGAAAGGGGTGGGTTTTATGTTAGTAATGAACGTTGTGTGCATATACATGTAGGTTGTGTGCATATAAATGTAGGTTGTGTGCTTTTAAGTGTATTTATTGCTAAGGGAATAACTCAAGATCCTTTAGAAGACTACCATGAGCACTCTTGGAATAGTCAATAATTCCTAGTGCCCTTAGTAGAGAGATTCCTGACCGGTCTTTTCTAAAGCCATGGTGAGGATGGAAATTGTATAAGAAATTGTGGTGCAGAGAATGAAATCTCATCCATTGGGTTGTGAAGGTTAATTGGGAAGAGAGTTGGATGGTTGGAATGCAAGTAGGAGTTGTGTTATTATGTTTCAATGAACTTTGGGATAGTTGAGTGGACTATAGACACTCATAGGAACCTCTTCATCCTTGTGGACTCATATCCCTAGCTTGAGGTTGAAGTACTATTGAGAGAAATGGAACAAAAAATCCTATGGTTGGGAGAAACATCCTTTATATCCATCCAAGTAATCATTTATCAAGAGATAAGTGTTGTGTTATATCTCTAATTGTGTTATATCTCTTATTTTTAATCCCATTATGTAAATGTTTTATGTGTTGTATTTCCTTAAGTAGTTGTATTCATGAATTTAAACCTTGTTATTAGTTGCATGAGCTTGTATTCCATGTCATGCTTATTTCTGCATGGTAATATGGTATCATAGTTATGTGTTAGGTCATTTCTTAGTAACATGGCCCATCAAGGGAGTTAGGTATGTTACAAATTATGAATATGTGAACCATATTTAAAAACCTCATAAAAATGGAGATAATAGTAAGGATCTCAAGGAATGAGAGTGATTTTGTTTATGTAGTTTGAACCACTAGTTTCATCACTCCAAATCTAATACCACAACCACCAACTCATCTAACATGTAGTGGAAAAGAGACAATCCCACGTGTTATTTTTTTAATTCACATGAATGCGTAAGCATTTTAGTTATAAAATTGCATGCACATTTTGGTTATAAAAGAACATACATGTTATTTTTTTATAAAATAATAATCATGTAAAACTCCTTTACCCTATGTTTCAAAATAAAATAGCTAGCACTAAAACCTTTTTCTAAGGGCATAAGACATATATTTAATACATAATTTATCATATAGAGTCTTTAGAGAATACATGATACATAGAGTGATCTATACAATTAAAATACAAGATGAAAAGGAATATTTCCAAATTGAGTGGTGCATATAGATGAAGAAATTTGTGGAGAAGACAAATATTACATTAGTTATCGTATAGATTCGTGTGTAGAATTCATTATATTCCCAATGATGTAGAAAATTGAAAGACAATAAAGCAACTAAACATGGATGGAGCAAGTTGAGGAAAAATCTTGAATAAATAAAAAATGCTACAATAATCATCCTAGAGAGTTGTGTGTATAATTCATAAGATCCATAGTGATATTTTACATCCGAGTTGTGTCTAGAATTCATAAGATCCATAGTGATATTCTACATCCGCAAGATATATTCACTTACATTCTTGACATGTTTTTAGTTTAGGCTTATTTCTTTTTTTCTTTTTTTTTTAAATAATAATGGATGAAGACAAGAAACCTAAATATCCCATAGATTTTGGTTATGGTCAAAATTTAAGGAGAAAATGTGGTGTGATAAAGAGTTAGAGGAAAAAATAAAATTAAGGTATTATAAAGATATAATCAACCCTAATCTAGAAGATCAAAATTATCTATCTATTTTGCCAAGTGTAAAGAAAAAAATAAGCATTGTTAAGATAAGAACAAATTCTCATGAGCTCCATAGTGAAACTGGGCGTTGGTCAATTCCTAAAACACCATGGGATGAAAGAGTGTGTCACCTTTGTGACACAAAGAAGGTTGAAGATGAAAAACACTTTCTCTTAGATTGTCCAGCCTATACCCATATTAGATATCATTTTAAAAATATTTATCACACTACCAACCTTCCTAACCTCTTAACTCAACAAAAGTATGGTGATCTTGGAAAGATTCTCTTAATGCTTTTCGAGCATAGAAACAAAATTCTAAAGAATCAAAAGTAATCGCTTACCCTCTTAAGGTCCAATAGACCAATTCAGTCTTAGTGGATGTTAATCATCATCATCATCATCATCCATATAATCCATGGGACATAGAGTTATCTAGAAAAGTGAAAGATGAGATGAAAACGAAAATTGCCAAATTGAGTGCAACATAGAGATGAAGAACATTGGGGAAAAGACAAAATATTGCAAATATTATCTATCTATATATATATGAATAAATATAAGGCAAAGACAAAATATTACATCCATTATCATGTGTAAAAATTCATGATATTCCCAGTGATTTGAAAAATTGAAAGAGAATAAAGAAATAGGGTTGGTGCAAGCTCCTGTTTCCTGTCATGACATGTTAGTTATAATGAAAATTTGGTAAAACATCAATATTTTGACTAGGATGAACTCTTAGAAGTACATGCACAAATTACTAGGATATGGTGTAAAAAAATGAAACATAAGAAATCGGATTAGCTTCCAGAATATAAAAAGAATTATTTATGAAAAATTTGTATAACTTGGAAAAATTCACATTTTTATAAGGGTGGTATGTTAGTTTTCCTGTAAAATATAATTCACATATTCATGTTAATACATTGGTAGTATCTATATGATAGAATTTCTTGAAACAAATTCGTATGATTGTAGATAATAGTTGATTCTTGTGTACCACTATTTTTGCATTTTTTTAATGTTAATTTTATATCATTTTTAAAATTGATAAAAGGATTGAAGACTTGATGAATTCAAGAAATAATATAGGGTTTTAAGGTATTAACATAATCAATCATTTAAAGAGAAAATGTGCAAGTCTTCATCTACACTTGTGCACCATATAATTTGTTTCCTAGATGGTAGAAACAAAAGACCTACACATTTTAGAATTATGACACATATAAAAATAAAATTGAATAAAATATGGAAAAACATAATATTTTTCATATATATATATATGTGTGTGTGTGTGTGAAATTATCAAAAATGAATATGAGAACCATACTTAAAAACCTCCTAAAAAATGGACATAATAGTAGGGAGCTAAAAAATGAGTGTGATTTTGTTTATGCAACAATTTCATCCAACAATTTCATCACTTTGAAGCTAGGACTAAAGTAGGAAACTCATCCAACACATAGAGGAAAAGAGACAGTCCCACATATAATTTTTTTAATTCACATGAACACACATGCATTTTATTTATAAAAATATAGTTATAAAAGTGCATGGACTTTTTTTGTTATAAAACAATGTGCACATTATTTTACATACATTAATAACCATGTAAAAATCCCTTAACTTGAAATCTTCCAAAATACGATATTTAACACTTAAATATTGTTTTAAGGACATATGACCTATTTTATCTCCTCACCATAGTCAAGAACCCTATACCCATCCCATTGGCATTGTAACAACCCAAATTCATTAATTTTTCTCCTAATTTTTAAATTTGAATTTAATTAATTATTAAAGTATAGTAAATGAGTCTTTTGTTAGTTTATTATTAAAAGTGGGTGAAGTAATTAATGGGAGGATAAGGTTCTTGGGGAATTAATGGGAGGATAAGGTTGTTGGGAGATTAATGAGGGGCACTTGAGAGAAGAGGATAAGAGAGGAAGGGAGGACTTGGAAGAGGATCTCATTTTTTTTATTTTGGTTTGAGAATTTCTGAAGGAGGAGGAGGAAATTGGAAGAATTGTTTTTGGGGAACTCTCATAGGGCCCTAGTGTTGCTAGGAATTTTGGGCTCGGGGGCCAGGAAACCGCAAGGATTACTGGAGCTAGGGAGCCAGAGAGGCTGTTCCTAGTTGGCTGGGAGGTTAATAATCAGTTGGGCAGTTTGGGCAAGGTCCAAAACAAGAGAACCATGGACAAAATCAACCAACCTGTAGGTAGAGGTAAGTATTTTATTATGTTGATGTTGTGATTTTGTTGAGGTATTTAATTCATTATGTTGTTTATTAGTT
>JASDQU010330186.1:0-12312 GCA_032191745.1 Picea mariana
TTGAACATTTAAGTGGGGTAAAAGGAGGTTGCCCCCTCGAAGAGGCTTATTATCTGAAATTCTCTCTTTTTCAAGGCGTTGAGTACTTTTTCTTAGGATTTTTTATGCTATATTGATATTTGGTTCTTAACAAAATGCCTCCACCCCTCCTAATAAAACTAGGGTCAACACCCTACCATGGACCATACAGTGGCACTGTGTTGCTAGGAATTTTGTCATCGTATATTCAGTTTCAGGCAGTCTCGCCACCTGAAAACCTGCACTTGTCCACATATCATAGCAATGCATTTGAACTAATATAATTTCACATACAAAGATTCATACCATATTGTTTCCTGGTTGATGTTCACGACATCAACCTTTTATCATCATTATCCTTTGGTTATTTCATAGCCTATTGACTTCCAGATTAGTCTATAACACAAACTCATACATATCCATGCATTATCATCATGTAAATGCATTTAATCATATCCTCAATTCAGTATCCACGTACCAATAACTTTAAATGTCAAAATTTTCAAGCTAGAAATATGTTGCATAATATCCATCATAAATCACATAACAATAAACATTCATAGTATCTACATTCACATAGGTCCATATGTCTAAAATTTAAAAGTGTTAAGTAATCAATGTTCCACAACTCATAAGAAAATAAAGATACGACTAGGCCATAACTAATTCTAGTTGTCTAAGTAAAAAATGGGTCATTACATACACCCATCCTTCAGGAAACATAGTTCCGAGGTGGTAAAAAATAAATTAAAAAAATAGTGAGGGATGATCTTGATGTATCGTATCTACGTCCTCCTAGGTAGTTGATCATGTGCTATACTAGTTCTACTAGACCTTCACTTGTTTAGAAATATATTGAGGTAATTAATACAATAATTGGCTACCCCTATTTAGTAGACCTCCATTGTTTCTAAACTCAAATTTTATTAGCACTTATGATTTAGTTAATATTAAGACACACTTCTCTTAAAGAGCTATTCTTCCCGAGCTCCATGTAGGATTCTCATATATAAAGTATAGCTTCTTGGTTGAATACTAGTTAAAACCTTAGTTTATTATTCATTTTCTTGTTAAGTGATTTGTATATTGAGATTTATAACAATTTCATTAATCCATGCATATAATCCCACCTGTAATATCTTGATAAGTAACCAGTTACTACTAACTTTGATTATCGCTCTAACTTGAGTGATACAACACATATGCCATCACAAAAGTTTCCCATGCTTAGGAACATTTACTAAGATATTGCTAATTGATTGTCATGTGATGTCATCATTTCATAGTTTGTTCATTGTCCTCAATCTCACTTTCCTCTTACATCGTACAAATTATATCCTAACCAAGTTAAATTTTTAGTATAAGATTCCTTTCATCATAGTCAACGATTTTTTTTTTCATCAACAATTCACTATTACAAATGTGTGTATAGGTGTCAGCACCATGTCTACCATTATTTAGTTAGCATCACAAATCAATAGTGAGGTTCCTACTAGGGTCCATTCCACACTCTATCATTACTTGTGTTTAAGGATTTCTTTACTCGCAAATGCTCTTCATACATCTCAACCTTATCCTTTATACCTACATGCTACTTACCAACTTTGGTCTCTAGCTCTTTTTTGTTACATCACGTAAACTCTTCCATATCCTTCCTCTACTATGAAAGAACTTTAGTAGTGGGATGAACATTTTTATTGTTTATCATTTGGCTTGCAAATTGGTTTCCTTTAAGTAATAGACAAATTCCCCCTTAATTGAATTATATCGTAAACGTTATGTTGAGTATGCATTTCTTCTTGCCATTTTGATTTAACCACAAGGTCATCTTCATGCAAGGTGGTGGTAGATAGTAATTCTTTTTTTCCAGTAGAAAATTCACACAAAATTATATTAGATTATAATTTTTTTTACATCATCAATGATCCTATATCAATAAATATTGATCCCTTTCGATCCACTTGGACACACAAAAATGTCACACAAACTGTCCACAAAAATCTTTACAAAAAAACAATGATCAATAGTACCATATACAAACTACCACCGAGCTTGGGGAATGATAATATATTGAATATTATCACCACATGATAAAAAAAAGCTTCCATGTCCATGCCAAAATAAACTGACCAAACTTCAAATAAAAAAACTATGGAAGGAATTAAAATATATCGATATGGATTGGAGGCCCCGTTGTCTCTCTGTCCCAAGTAAAATAAGATAATCTTCCTTTTGGCATCGAGAGAGCGTGCTTTGATAATTGATCTGCCTCTTCATTTGATTCCCTGCAGATGTGTTGAAAGCAGATACCTTGAAATATGCAGACAGTTCCAATATTCTAAGTTTCCATCCTTCAATATTAATGGCTTGTAGGTTTCCTTTATGGTTTAGCCAGTCAATTGTCACCTTGGAGTCCCCAAAAATCTGAATATTTTGAATATTCAAGAGTTTTTCTAAGGTAAGAGTGGCCCACGCTCCCAATAGCTCCGCTTTTGTATTCGTACCATCTCCGCAATTGAAGTTCCATCTATATACCAGAGACTCTATGCATTTTATGACACCCCCTACGCCACAATTCGAGCCACCTACTATAGAGGCTCCATCAGAAAAGGCCAAAGTATAACCATTAATCCGTGTGATTGGACTCTGTCTTAACCTCTGTAATTTTTGTGCTGGAGGATTTTTATTGAGCGATCCAACAATCTTATAAACAATTGCCCAGGCCGAGGGTGTTTTTCCATCAAAGAGCACTTTGTTACGTTCATTCCAAATGAACCAACATGTCAGAGAAGGCAGCCTTTTTTATAATGACTTGTTCTTTGTCCAGGAGTCCATACATTCAGTAAATGACGAACCGACCCATGAAATTTTGATTTTAAGAAGGTGTGAACTTTTATCCCAAACTGATTTTGCAAAGGTGCACTGAATGAAAAGGTGAGTGTTATCTTCAGAAATTTGTTTACAAAGATGGAAAATACCCGAGCCCTCCCATCCTTTCTTTTGTAATACATCCTAGGTTAGGATCCTGTTGTCCGCAGCCAGCCAAAGAAACAATTTTATCTCCAGTTGTAAATGCCATTTCCATAAGTTAACCTTCCAACCATGCCAAATCGGGAGATCCTGAGTAGATATAATAACATCATAAATGTTTTTTACTGATAAGTTTCCAGAAGAATCGCCACCAGTCCATACAAGCGTATCATCAACARCTTTGTGGAGTGTGACTCCAGCTCTTTTTAACTACGAGGTATAGTTATCCCAATATATAGTAGGATTGCCTGTCAAATCCAAGTCCTCACAGCTCATCCAAACCTCAACATAGGTAATTGGATCCCGGGTAACAGAGGCTTGTGCTAGGACAATTAATTGTTTTGTTTTAAAAGAGAAATAATCTCTTCTTGAAGTAACGATCTGTCACCAATGCCAAGTATGTGATCTCTTCCAATAGAAATAAGATGACCGGATCATGGCCGCCAGCTGAGCCAATGGGTGATAACAGGGAGAGTGCAGGTAAGACTGGTCCAAATTCTAGAAGCAGAATTGAAATTGTGTGTTGGCAATCTAAGCTAGTTGATTACCATTGTATTTTGTAAATATTTGTCCATTATAACCTGATGCCAGATACCTTCTTGCGTTAATACCCTCCATAGAGTGTTAGCATTCAATGCCGTATTGAAGTGAAAAAGATTTCAGAATCCCCAACCCCCATTCTTCTTTGGTCTAGATAAAGTCTCCCATCTACATAAATGATACTGCTGAGTATCAGATTGACCATTCCATAGAAAATGGAACATCAATTTTCTAATCTTGTTTATTACTGAGCGAGGAATAGCTTTCATAGACATCCAATAGACAAGTTGGCCTTCCAACACTGTTTTAACCAGAATGTATCTTCCTCCCATAGATAGCCACTTGTTACACCAAGAACTAATTTTCTTTGTTAATTTGGTCACTAGCCATTCCCAATCATCTGCGTGATGCATCCCTATCTTTAGAAAGTATCACAGGTATCTGAAACCATTCGATAGATCACTAAAGTTATATGGAAGGAGTGTCTTGAAAGGGGTCAATTCTAACTTCGTGAGGCCTTCAAAATGGACAATGGTCTTTGTTTGATTAACTGATAGACCTAAGGCTTTATAGAATAAGCAAATAAGTTTGTCGATTTCCATCCATTCATATAAACTTGCCCTTGTCATAATGATTACATCGTCCACGAACAAAACATGAAGAATTTTTGTTAGTCTAGAAACTTTTATACCTGTAAGATTGCCTTCCGCAAAGCTATTTTTCAGTAATAAACTAAGGCCTTCCATCACTAGTATGAATAGCAGTGGTGATAATGGACATCCTTGACGTACTCCCCTGCTTCTTATGAAGAAGTTTGTAGCCTCACCATTAAGTAATACTGCAAAGGATGATGATGTGACACAAGACATGATCCAATTTGACATTCCTAATCCAATTTCTAGAAGGATCAATCTTAAATGATCCAAGTCAATACAATCATATGCTTTCCTTAAATCCAGCTTTAAAACAAGTGATTTCATTTTTTTATTTTTTATGATGTGAAGGCTCTCATGAGTTGTGCCTATGGCATCTTGAATTCACTTGCACTCACTGCCATTACATTTTCTTCCGCTTTTATTTAAGTACATCATCATTTATTAACTTAAAAAAATTACTTTATATTATTTATAAACTCATCATCTTATTATCTCATTACCTCATAAAATTTCTATTTTCTTACTCCAACTACTCTCTCTTACTTTTATATAATACACTCAACTTACTTCATACTTTAACTTGTTCAACTTAAGCATTTTCTACATCTTCTTACCTTATGCATATATTGCACCTTGGTCATTTTCTCTTATAATTACTTATTTTTAGTAGCTCTCCTTAATTTTATTACCATTATTACTACTTGTTATCCACTTGCTTTTATTTGAACTATTTATTCATTTTGTTTAATTACAATATCACAGATATTATTCATATTTACTACATACATATATGTCTCATCTCTTTTTACGTTACTACATAGTATCATCTTATACTATTATTATCATTTATATACCTGAATCACTATACTTATCATAATCTCATAATCACATACCCTCCATTATCTTTATCTCTTCCTCATTCAATCTGTAACCTTGTGATTTATTCCTTATCTTCATATTACTTGCATTCATACTCTTGCTACCTATCATCACTATTTCCTTTCGTGTACATCACACATTATATTTGTCACGCATCTGTATATACATCAATACAAGTTATTGGGGTCTCTAAATAGACAATCATACTCAATCAATTCTCTCTAGATACATTATTGTTTCTCTCGCCTTAACAACGCTGCTACAAGTACCTGCCAATTACCCTAAGTTATCTCTTTAATATGTGTGAAACCCCACCTTTATCAAGCCCTTAACCTTTGTAATGTTAATTATAATATAACACTATTACACTAATTAATCTTTCTTTTATATAATATATATATATATAATATTATCAATTAATTAACTAGGTTATATGATGTTATTAGTTGATTAACCTATCATTAATTGCAATCCCATTATTAACATTATAACTTTATAATGTTAATTTAATTATTAAATGAATTAATCAACATTATATTAATTAATTCCCAATAACTATTCTTTTACACTTATCATTTATCATTTTTTTTTTTTACATACTCATTTATTCTATTACTATACCTATATATTTTTATATTTTACTTTAACATAACACTCTATTTTTATAATTTACGATATTTTTCAACTACCCTCACGATACATATGCTCTTTCTATTCATTACTTAGTTTTCACGTATTTTACTTTATTATTATTCATTTTATTCCATATTATTCTATTTGTACCTTTGATGTGTACTCAATTAATCACTTAATCGTATTTTACTTTATTATTATTCATTTTATTCCATATTATTGTATTTGTACCTTTGATGTGTACTCAATTAATCTCTTAATCATAGGTCGAGCTAGACATTAGGGGGGCTATAGAACCATGGATAGGTTTCACTCTACGAATGAATACCATATAGAACTCGAAGTACTCCAATCCAAACCTAAGAAGAGATGTTCATGGGACAATAGACAATTAATTATAATCTCACTTTTTTTCTTTGTAAATAAAGAGAACCTTGTATTATATCATCATGAGTGTACATCTGTATATTGTTTGGCAGCCACATGTTCCGCCACATAAGGGAAACCAGAACAGGTGGCTCCAAATGGTGGTATGACTATAATGACACAGTTTCAGTTTACAAAAATTGGAGCGAAAGCTGGGAATTTTAACAGGGGATTCATTCCCCTTAACTAGCCTAGGGCAGACTTCTTTCAGAGCTGCCATTTCTATGATGGTTACAAAACTGTAAAAATGAGTAAAAAGAAAATCACTATTCATTCTGAAAATGAGAATTGACATGAACTAGAGACAGGGGTGGGCCACGTCAAGCCTTTGGGGAACCCGGACGTCCATGGACGGTGTAGGTTGAGACGAACTTTTGTTTGTAGGTGGGGCATTGAGCTTGAGAAGGGGCGTCTGAGAGTGCTTAGAACAACATATCTAATCGTTGATGGATGGTGCTTTGGTCATGCACTTGCTTGTCCTGCCGTTGCCGGATGAAGAGAAACTCCAAGTGCTCCGCTGCGAGATGAAACGTGTGGTGTGAGCCATCGTCAGCACCGTCATTGCCTTCTTCAACATCGACCTTGCCTGTGTCTTCAACACCATCATTGCCATCGTCAGCCCCATCATTGCCTTCTTCAGCACCGACCTTGCCTGTGTCTTGCCCATCTCATGTTAGTTTCCAACTTGGGGGGATTTCCTCCTCCACAATGCAGCCCCCTTCCCACCAGCGTGGTTGAAAGTCGCGGAAGGTGGAGGGGATGAGAGTCGCGGGGGACCCTTGCAATTGAACCAGGCTCGGGCCAGGCTGAGGAGGTGTCTCAACCTCTTCCACCTTCGTGCCCGAATACTGAAGTGACGGAAGTGCTTCCTCTTTGGCTGTGTTGGGGAAAGTCGAAGCGAGCTGGGATGGCTAAGGAGAAAGCTCAGTCGGGGACAAGGTTTCTGATTTGGGAATGTGTAAGGGAGGCTGAGCTTGAGTCTAGGGTGAGGTAGGTGGGTTTTCCTCTTTTGGAATGCGCGGGGTGGATTGAGCTTTACTGGAGGGTCTGCGGGGTTGGCCGAAATGAGCTATCAAGGCTCTCTGAGAAGCTGTGAGCTGATTATCTCGCGTGAAGGTGTTTTTGTTCCCGGTGGAACGCCTTGGCTTGCCTCTGTCTCGGGGCATGGTGAGAACTAGGGAATGAGGGTGATGTTGGTCTGAGGAAAAACGGAGGTCGCACTGGAGGTAAGCGAAGAGGCCAGGAGGGCTAAGAAGCACATAACAGAGGTGGTAGCTATCAAACATCGGGTGAGAACAAGCGCCTTGGTCAATTTTAATGCCGCTGAGTGCCATTGAAGTCCTTCCCATCGCCATTGAAGGCTGATGGGACTGGTTCAAGCATCTAGTACTAGTGGTCTGGCTGGAGCGCTCCTCCATGGGCTTCTACAGGCGCACTGAGTTAATATCCCCTATGGTGTATTCCATGGGGAGTTAATAGCGTCGGGGGTGGCGACTTGGGGTATTAACTCTCCCCGCCAGCTGCTCCTGCCGCCTGTCCCCCCTCTCTTACCATTTGTCACCCCATACTCACCCCACAAAACTCACCCCCAAAACCCTACCCCCGAGTCTCGTTTCTCATTTTCCTAGTTCGTTTGTCTCTGGAGGTGTGAGTTTAGGTGTGGCCCTAACTCCATGGCTAGTCACCTGAAGGGCACAACCATGGCTATCTGGTCAACCTCCTCCTAAATCCTTCGAGTTATGACCATGCATCTGCACCATAACCTGTGAAGTTTGGCTGGGGCGTTGCTCATCCATGGTTGCCTCTAGTGGTGAGAGGAGGGAAGGGTCAGCTGCATGGTCGTGGCCTTCCTCCTCATTGTTCTCGAACCCTACTGTCTTGCAATACAACACCCATCGTGGCTCCTCCATTGGTTTTTTGGAGCTTGGTTTCTGGGTTGGCGGAGGTGCCTTCTCTCCTGGTTTCGTGGTTCACTACAACGCTCTTGTGGTTTCTTTGTGGCTTCTCCTTGGTGCATGGTCAGTTTGTCTCAAGCGCTTTGGCATTAGCTTATTGTTTGGTTCTAGACCTGCTTCTTGGTGAATATTTGTTGGTTATGGTCAAAATGCGCGATGCATGGTTATGGCATGTGGGCTTTCTCCCTCGGCGTCTCACACTTGGACTCGAGCTCGAATATGACTTGTTGAGTACTCACCAAGCAACTCGTGGGTTTCCTCCTTGGCGCTTTGTGAATGGGCTCCTCCCTCTGACGTGTAGTGTAATACTATACTACTCTTCCTCGTCGTGCCTTGTGTGAGCACTGCTATCATCCTAGCTTAGTTTCAAATCACCAAACCCACCATATCCGTCAACAAACTACAGTACATCCAATATGCCATGTGAGTTTCGTTGATGCCTTGACATTAGAGATAGTTGTGACTTGGGGTTTGGTGAATTGTTTGTTGGATTGAAATTGTTTTGGTCAATTGAATTGATGAGAAAAAAATTGTGTGCATTGAGAAGGCCAGTCGCGCATTCATCTTTCAATTTTTTTTTCATTCGATGGTGAAGTCTCGCCCTTACTTAAATTGCGATTTCTTCCTCTGTTGAATTCAATTCTCTCGTTCTCTCCCATTTCTCATCAGATTATGTGGACTCCTCCGTCTATCATCTATGGGACCTGACCTGTTGGAGGGACGCGGGGCTCCTCCATGGCGACTCGGTGCTTGGTATCAGGCTCTATTGTATGCTATGTTGACGTGTTGTGCACATATAATGCCCCTTGTGGGATCCTCCCTTTAGCTTGGTGCTTGACTTTGTCGTTGGGCTCTCGATTGTATGGTTTTCTTCATACAATTTCGTTAAAATTTTGTTTCTCATCTTGAGCTCTCTATAAAATCCCTTGCAAAAACTTCAAATATGCTTGCATACATCCAACGACTTTGTCAGATATGTGGCCTGCAAGTTCTTCAAATTCTCTGGTTTTCTTTTCTTCTTTTTGGCCGCAGATTTGCAGGGTTCTCAGCGCAGGGAATGATATAGAAACAAGATTGCAAGGTATATGATTCAAACTCTCACCAGGGTTAGTGAAAAGGGTTTTGGCCAATTGCCACGGATTCGAAGAATCTGCAGGGAGATTCTTTCTATGGGCCAAGTTTTAGCGAGGGTTTGATTACAACTCTGAGACACATGATGAAATTGTGAAAATCACAGTTAGAGAGATTTCAAGTTTGTTGCTCACCTTTTAGCCAAAATGAAGTCAGAGGGGGTTTTAGCGTTGAAAACATTTGCATTTCTGAAGGGTGACGATGGCATTGTTGCATTTCTAGGGAAGCTTGTTGTGTTTGATGGCATTTCCTGGATGACTTTCAAAGGTTTGTGGCTTGATGTGAATTGGAGATGGGCTTTAGATGTGTTGTGCACGAACTATATCCCACGTGGGATCTCTCCTCGTGGACCTTATATGAGCATTGCTCTTTGTTGCTTCGACACTTGGTGCTTAGATTGCTAGTTGCGTTGATTGTGATGTTGTTGGTTATTGTCGATGGTTGATGGACTTTCAACCACGGGTTGGTTCTCATTAAATTGGAGATTGAGTTTAGAAGCCCAATATTTTTTTTTTTGCTTACAACTTATGTAGGTCAAGATGGTGGCTGTCCAATTTGGGTAAAAGGGAAAAAGGTGACCAAGTGCAAAGGTCTTTATGTTAACAATTTCTTGTGGTTGGAACAAAGATGGAAGAATGGAATATGTTTGCAGGGCTCCTTCCTGCTAGCTTTCACCTAATTCAAAGTTCTCATAGTTTTGTTTTTTTGTATTCTCTATAAGAGTTATTTTAGGGTTTCTTAGTGGTAATTTCAAGGTTTTGAGGGTTTTTTTTTTTTTTTTTCTTATTGGTAAATTTAGGGTTTTGAGGGTTATTTCAAGGTTTTATGGGTTATTTCTACTCATTTTAGGACATCATGTCTAAATTTCTGTCTTATGTGGGTAGGCCCTAGGTTTCAATTTTGAAACCAGGATCTGATACCATTTGTAAGGCCTTCTATTTCAGGACCTATATATATATATATATATATATATATATATATATATATATCTCCTATTGTAATGACTGCAATTTAATTTAAGGTTTTTTCTACAAGGAATAAATTGGTAGATAGATAGCATAATAACAACATATCAACTAGTAAAATGCATAAAATACGTACCTCAACCTTCAGGTTGGTTGATTTAGCCCCTAGTTTCTTGTTCTTGAGCTTGCCCAAACTACCCAACTGAATATTAACCTCCTAGCCAACTAGGAATAGCCTCCTCGACTCCCTAGCTCCAGGAATCCTTGTAGTTTCTTCGCCCTCAAGCCCAAAGTTCCTAGCAACAACAGTGCCCTGTGAGAGTTCCCAAAACAAATTGTTCCTCCAATTTCCTCCTCTCTTTCAGAATTTCTTCCTCCTCCTTCTTCCCCAAAACAAAAGATCCCCCTTCTAAGTCATCCCCCTCTTCCTTATCCTCCTCTCTCAAATCCCCCTTATTAATTCCCCAACAACCTTGTCCCCCTATTAATTACTTCACCTACCTTTTAATAATAAAATAATAAAGACTCATTTAATTTATTAATTAAATTTAAATTAAAAATTGTGATAAATAATTGATCAAATTGGGTTGTTACATAAAATCACCGACTGGCTACAGACCTCAGACGTTTCTCCCAACCGTAGACTCTACTGTTCATGCACTCCCAACATTAGGTGATCCAGGGGATCAAATTTTGCTCAAAATTCAAAGTGCTCGAAATCACTTCAAATCGAATGGGAGTGTAGGCCTCGTCGTCATGAACCCAATGCAACTCGTTTGGGTTCAAACGGACGTCGAATGAGAGAGATATCGCATTCTGTTCAAATCGACAAACATGCAAAAAAAAATGTGCTGACTGTACAGTCCATACAGTCCATATGGATGCTGACGTGGCAGGACCATACGACACATGGCAGAGCTGTACGACACGTGGCAGGTCCGTACGACACGTGGCAGGTGTTGGTTGGCAGTCGTGTGGACGAGTTGGCGTATGACACATGGCAATGGTGGTGAATGGAATGCTGACACATGGCCCAATCAATGGCCAACACGTGTCACCCTGGCGTTGGTTTAAAATTTATGTTGTTGGCCGGATTCGACCCCACGACCTCCGGGCAGGGGTAAAGCTTTGGGAAGGGCCACCCAACCGGCGCGCCACCATTTGGTTCTTATAATATAAACGGTAAAAAATTTATTTGAATTTGAATTGATTTGCAATGGGGGCGCGGTCCGGGCTGGGGCTAACCCCGGTCATATGTATATGTGCTATAGAACCATCAGCGCGCGCGCCTCCGACCGTTACCATTTGGTTTTAAAACGTAGCCCTTTATATATATGCACGCGGTCATATGGTGCTTCATGTGCCCACGGACTTGGCGGTTAGGGGTTGGGCGCGCCCTAACCGTCCTACAGTTCGCATCATTTTGCGATTGCGCCCGGTGCTAGATTTTCACACAAAAATGCACGTGGGGGCTAGGTTGAGGAGGCAGAGGTGCATTTTGGCAATCCAGAGACAACAAGTTTGAAGGGGAACTTCTAGGAAGCTTATCTTCTTCAATTTTTGGCCAAACGAGGTGCCGAAAAAACCCAGCTAGGGGTTTTTGGACGTTCTGAAGCCATTGGAGTCATCATTTTGGTATTTTGAGTATTGTAAAGCACATATTTTAGCACTTTGAGCTAATAATACAAATGATCTATTAGAAGCTGGACCAGGAGATGTAGCCCAAGAGAGGGGTGAACTCCTTTATCATTTGTTGTGTTATGTGTTTTCTGTTCACTATTATTTGTTGTTGTTTATATGCATCTTGAATATGTTATTTCTATAAAAGTTGTGTTTGCAAAATTGATCCATTTGCATAAGAACACTTGAATTAAAACTTGCAAATATTTTCAAGAACACGAGTCTTTATCATTTTTAGATCAAGTTGGTATCAGAGCTTAGGTTTTTGAAGACTTGATTATTTGCAAGAGTTTTGTTTTCTGATGCTCACAAGGTTGAAACTCACAAGAGGAGAAGGTCAACTTGTAGAGCCAAGTTCTCATCCTTCAAGAAGAAAGATTATATCATCACCTCAAGCTT
>JASDQU010330188.1:0-11204 GCA_032191745.1 Picea mariana
AGAAGGTCAACAAGGTTGCAACAAAGCACAAATATTTATTCTACACACGGTCATATAAAATAGCCAGAATGGTTAAAAAGTTCCAAACCTTCCAGCCAAAGGTTTGTGATAGCCTTTAGCAAGCTAAGCAATGCCACTTCTCCAACAAGGAAAGCAACTCACCAAGATTCAGATTCAGCAATCACTTTCCCCTTTCCCCCGGGAACTCAATGCAATGGATACCATTGCTTCCTAAGGAGGGAGGATTGATCCAGGTGGATATCGGTGGCCACCCACCTTCTCCAACTGGCCCAAAACATATTTTTGGCAATTTTGGTAATTTACTATTTTTAGCAGTTTTTAACTTCTGAGGCCATTTTGAGGCCCTAAAAGATGTTTTTTTTTTTAGAAAACGGGGAGTAACATGGATCATAAATCAATGATTCTCATCCAAAAGTTGTATTCCTTGAATAGATCTTTCCAACGAGCTATCATATGCCTAAAACAGAGATCGTATGCAAAAGTTACGACCGCGGGAAGTTGATGCACCAACTTACCCAAACGGGGCCCACATGACTTTTGGCGCTTCATCTCCTAGGGTTAGGTTTTTGGATGTCTAGGGTTTTTGGCATTCCTTCTTATTGTAAAAATTCCTTGAGATCCTCATTGTAATCATCTTCTCCCGGATGTGAGTAGCCGTCACATCTCTTCTTAGAGATAAGTTACCACCATTCTAGCGAGTCTTTCACTCTGTATTTTACAGTCTCTGTACATTTATTTCATTAATAGAAATCGTGTATTACTATATATCTGTGGCTCTTGTTATATTTCCGCTATATCTCTGTTATATTGTCGTCTCTCTTGCAATATCTCTGAATGTTTCTATGTTATATCTCCGCTCTCATTTCGTGTCGAACATAAATCCGAATCAAGGCAAGCTTTCATAATGGAGTACATTTATTTGTCGTAAGTAGGTTTCTTATGGACACGATATGATAGTTTCCACTATGATAGGCCACTGGGTGTACATGTTGAATGAGAATGATGCTCGCATCATAGTCTAAAGCATCTGTCTCGATCTCAAAGGGATGTTGCAAGTCCAGTAGTGAAAGTACTAGGTTTTAGCACAACCGCCGCTTCAAATCATCGAACGCTTGTTTTTGGGACCAACCCCTCGAAAATTTCACCTTACCACCACCCCTAGTTACTTGGTTGAGGGCCCATGCAATATGGGAGAATCCCAACATGAAACTGAGGTAGAAATTGGCAAGGCCCAAGAATCTCTAAAGCTTGGATTTTTTTTGGATCCACATCTATGCCATGTTGATCAACGATGTATCCCAAGTAATGAACCCTTTCCATGTTGAAGGATCATTTTTCCAAGTTGGCGTAGAGCTGGTGGTGCCGCACAGTNCACAGGATATCATCCACCATCCTCATGAATGTGGTTGGAGCGTTTTTCAAAACAAAGGACATGAACAACCATTCAAAAATACCTTCCTTTGACTTGAAGGTGGTCTTCCATACATCTGTCGGTTCTATTGGGACCTGGTGGTAGCCAGAATTCAGATCAATCTTGTTGTAGTATTTGTCCCCTGTGAGCTAATCAAGGAGGTTGTCGATTTGGGGAATTAGGTACCAATTTCTAACTGTGATTTTATTTAGGGCCTGATAATCAATGAAAAGTTGTCAGGTTCCATCTTTCTTCTGTACCAACAAGATTGGGCTCCTGCAAGGTGATGAGTTGGGATAGATGTGTACCTTATGGACTAGTTCTTGGATCTACCATTTGATATCCTCATTCTCTAATAGAGAGTGGTGGTATACTATCCCATTGGGAAGTGATGCACTAGGGGTAAGATTGATTGTGTGCTTGACCTGAAAGTGCATAGGTACCCTGGTAGTTGAGGAGACGATATCTGAATATTCTTCCATGATCGTATCTACTTTCTTCTATTGTGTTGAGAGGTCAACCACAGAGACCCTGGATGTGGCTATGATCTTTCACTCATTCTGAGAGAGAATCATGAAGAAGACAAACTTCCCTGTCTGAGAGATGACCTTTCTGCATAGCTTGGCAGGGATCAAGGAAATAACACTAGGTGGGAGTGCCTCAGGTATCCTGTACAACTTATTATTCAAAGTAATAATAACACTGCGAGGCCTAGACTCATATACAACATGACGTTCCATAAATAAGGTTGGTCTGAAAGAACATTACAAAATTAGAGAGGGGAAACATCACACAATACCTTGTCTTTGGAGGGCTTGATTTCGTATGATAGGAGACATTTTTTGTTGACACAGATGTCTCTTCCTTGGCGGAGCCATTTGATGGTGTAGGGATGCAGGTGTGGCGTTGTCGGTAGGGGAAGTCTCTTGACAACCTCTACTGAGATGAGGTTCTTCTGGCTACCACTATCAACAATGAAGTGTAGCGGAGTACCCTTCACCCACATCTGTGAATGATAATCGTTCTCTCCTTTCTCTAGATCGTCTAGTTCACCGGGCTGGAGCTTGGTGGTAGGAACAGTAGAACTCGGTTCTGCATCAATGATCAATATCCCCATTTATGTTTCTAACTCAAAGTCAGAACCCACATCTGATTCAGAGGCTTTCACCTCAGCCACCAGCGACTGCTTCGAGCAACAATCATCAATGTTATTCCAGGGGCTCTTATGGAAGTCACACCACTTCCCAATATCTTTCTTTGTCTTTTCATTGTCCTTATTTTCTTGCAGCCTGGATTGGTTTTCTTGATGCTATCCATATTTTCTCTATTCTTTGTTATGCAGGTTGGGGTTTCCCTTTCTTGGATTTTGCTGTGAGAGGTTCCTAGGCCCAAATTGTCGTGTCTTTTGTTTGAGATTCTGCTCAATTTTGACGACATATTGGTAGGCTGCACCCAAGGATGAGATGTACAGAATCTCCATTTCAGCTCGGTTGTATCTATGCATACTACCACAATACTTGAACACCAGATGTCGCTCAAAATATTTGATACCAAACTTGGTGCGCAAGGTATGGAAGATATTTTTGAACTCGGGCACCACTTGGTCTCTTTCCTACCGCAACGTGGTCCATTTTGTGTATAGGTCGTCATAACTTCCAATAGGGAAGTATTGTTCCTTAATATCATCCCTAAAGGACTCTCAGGTGACTACGACTGTAAATAATGAGGGTTCTTTTGTTTCCTTTTTCTCACAGAAAGTTTCCCACCAACCTATGACATGGGGGAAGGCTTTGAGGAGCACAAAAGTAATCTTTTCTCTATTCTAGAATTTGTGGATAGAGAAATACCCTTCTAGCAGATTCAACCATTTTTCTATCACATCTATGTCTATCTGACCTTCAAATATAGTAATATCAAAGTTGATTTGTGAGGAAGATGTCTTGCTTGTTGGTAGACATCGAAGGATTTGTGCAAAACTATCCATAATATTGTTCCTCTGTTCCGTGAGGCCTTCCTAGAGAAAATTTTTGAAGGGATCTCTTGTCCCGTCATCTTTCTTTTCTTCTTCCATGAGAGTTCGTTTGGGCATGGGAGAGATTTTGTCCTCAAGAGAAACAAGTTCGAGACCCAATTCTGTGTACCCTGACCTCATTGGGGACATGCATTAAGAACGACGAGGAGCAAACCGCTCTAATACCACTCATCCAGAATATATTTGTAGAATGAAATGAATACATATTATTATCAAAATATACTTAATACGGAATAACAGATATACAGTAAAACTGGTTTCTATTCAGTAAGGAAATAAGTTGAAATTGTAAAATGCAGTGGAAACAAGCTTGCTAGGATGGTTGCGCCTTATCTCTGAGAAGAGATGTGATAGATGGGCTCATTCGCAAGAAGATGATTACAATGAGGCATTGAAGGCATTTTTACAATAAACAGGAATGTCACAAACCCTATACATCCAAAAAACCTAACCATAGGAGATGAAGTGCCAAAAGTCATGTGGGCCCTGTTTGGATAAGTTAGTACATCAACTTCCCGGGGTCATAACTTTTTCATATGATCTCCATTTTAGGAGCATGATAGACCATTGGAATACATAATTTTTTGTTATTTTTCAAAGGTCACTTTGACTATGTAGATCCCTAAAAAACGTTTTTTAGGGCCTCAAAATGGCACTAAAAATGAGCCAATTGGAATAGGTAGGAGGCCACTGATATCCACCCAGATCAATCCTCCCACCTTAGGAAGAAATGTTCTTCATTGTGTTGAGTTCCCCCATCATATGAGGAAATTTCTTTTGAATTTGGCCCCTGGTGAGCCACTTGCCTTGGTGCAGGAGCTTCCTTGCTTTAACAACTCGATAAAGATGGATCCTTTGCTGGGGAGTTCCTTTGATCTGTTTGTCCAAAATCTGATCACTGGATTCCTATTTTATGTAGTTGAGTTTGAGCTCTATTGGTCTCAACTATTCTATTATATCTGAGGTCTCCAACAATGGTGGGAAATATGGTTGAAGGATATCCACGTTGCACACTGGGTGCAAGACAAGGAAAGGAGGAATGTTGAGCTCAAAAGAATTATCACCCACAACCTTGGTGATGGTTTAAGGCCCATAACAATGTCGATGAAGCTTACTATGGGGTTCTATAAGGCACTCTTTCTACAAGTTCAACCAAACTTTGTCACCCACCTGAAACTTATATGGGACCCAATGTTTATCATGGCGTTGCTTGTACTTGTCATTGGACTTTTGTAGGATATCTTGAACCTGTTGGAGGATGTGATGGATCTGCTCAATGAAATGGGTGGATTTTTAAACTTCAGTTGGAGTAGGATATGAGTTGGTCGAGGTGACTGCAATGGGTAGTGAAACATCTATGGGACCCAATTGGAATCCCAACCCCACCTGAAAGGGGATGTGGCCAGTTGAGCTATGCAAGGATCGATTGTTTCTATGATGAATATAGGAGAGACTCTCATCCCATGTGTGAGGGTGCTTGGAATCATACATTCGTAGGATATGCATGATCATTCGATTTACAACCTCGATTTGACCATCTGTTTGGGGGTGGAAGGCCGTGGATTTGATGAGCTTGATGTCCAATAGTGATGAGAGACTTGACCAAAATGTGCTGAAAAATTGACTGTACCGATTTGAGACAATGGTTTGTTGGATTCCAAAATGTACCTGGACTCGTTCAAATAAGAGCTT
Organism: Picea mariana; assembly: GCA_032191745.1. Taxonomy (NCBI): domain Eukaryota; kingdom Viridiplantae; phylum Streptophyta; class Pinopsida; order Pinales; family Pinaceae; genus Picea; species Picea mariana. The sequence goes on from JASDQU010330188.1 coordinate 5,157, forward strand.
AGCATTGGTCTCTATTGTGATTCTCTTCTTGTAGGTGGCCAGGATCACCATCTTAGAAAAGTGATCCACAACCACATAATCACAGTCATCTCCCTGTTTGGTGGAAGGGAGGCCTGACATGTATTCCATTGAGATGGATTCCCATGGTCTGTCAGGAGTAGAAAGAGGGGTGTACAAGCCCTTTTTCTTAGTGGTCGGATTAGTAATTGCACAGACAATGCAGGACCTAATATACTTGTTGACCTCATGTCGAAGTTTTGGCCAGTAGAAACATTTCCACAACATTTCCACTGTATTTTTGACACCGAAGTGTCCTTCTACCCAACTGTACTAGGCTACCCAAGTCAACTTCATTTGCTTGCTTAATGGAATGCAGATATGGCCCAGACGACAAAACAACCCTTCTTGAATATGGAAATTATCAACAACTGCATTTGCACCCAACATTTGGTAGGTGGTGGTGAAGTCTGAGTCTGTCTCATAGAGTTGGGGCCATCTAGAGGTCTCATGGCCGCAATATTATAGCACCGTGGTCAGTGTCATGACTGGTGGTGTGTTGAGGCAGTCAACGACATGGGGTGCATCCCATTTTATACTTGATGTTGAGGTGGAATTGTTGCAAGTACGAGGACCACTTTTGATGGTGGTCATTGTGCAATTTTCCTTATGTCTGTGTGAACTGTAGTGGCTTATGATCAATGTGGATGAATGTCTCCTTCCCACGAATGTAATGTCTCCACTGGTGGTAGGATCTCACAATGGAGTACATTTCTTTATCATAAGTAGGGTACATACAGACAACATCTGAAAGTGTCTCACTATAATAGGCCACGAGTTGGTTGTGATGAGTGAGAAAGACCCCACAACATAGTCATAAGCATCTATCTCGATCTCAAAGGGTTGTTGCAAGTCCTGTAGTGAAATTATTGGGGCTGCGGACAAGAACTCCTTCAAATCATCGAACTCTTGTTGTTGGGACTGGCCCCACACAAATTTCTCCTTACCACCACCTCTTGTTACTTAGCTAAGGGCCCATGCAATATGGGAGAATCCCAACATGAACCCGCGGTAGAAATTGGCAAGGCCCAAGAAGATATGAAGCTCCAAAGGGGATGGTTAGTCAAGGATGACTTGGATTTTGTATGGATCCACATGTACACCGTGTTTATCAATGATGTAGCCTAGGTAATGAACCCTGCCCATGCCGAAGGATAATTTTTCCAAGTTGGCATAGATTTGGTGCTGCCGCAGGGTGTGCAAAACCTGTTGAATATGTTGCAAGTGTTTTCCCCAATTCTTATTGTAAGTGAGGATGTCATCCACATACACCACTAAAAACGTATTGGTGAATGGTCGCAATATACCAACCATCATCCTCATGAAAGTGGATAGAGAGTTTGTCAAACCAAAGGGCATGTCCAACCATTCAAAAAGACCTTCCTTTGACTTGAAGGCGGTCTTCCATACATCTTGTTGGCATGAGTTTGATCAGACCATGGTCCTTCTCAGGTTACCAACAAAAGGTACTATGTAGTCTATAGTGTTGGCATTTTCATCTCCTTCAAAGAGAATAAGTCTCACCCGAAGCACTGCTGAGACAGATAGATAAGGAATGGTAGGGAAAGGACTTGGGAGGATCCATAGAGCCTCCAGGACTCATTCCTGATCTTGCGCAAGAGCCATGAACAGGTCTGAAACATACACGTGCAATAATTGAACCTACTTACATCGCTAGCAATCATTTAAATGTAGAACCATCAACTAGAAATCATAATCCATAAGGAGATATTATAATGCATAAGTAAACAAACAAAGACACAACATATTTAAAAATTTAGGTCCTTCTTCATATTATCTTTGGAATCTTTCTCTGATTACAGACTCAGAATTACACAACAGTGTGTTGTTCAGACTCTTGGCCCTGGACTCAAGTCACAGAGCTCCAATTCTCAACCTGATAGATCCAATTCATTACAGACTCAGTACTAGACTTACCCCGACTTACAATGATCATCAACAGCTAAAACAACCTGGTTAACAACAAATAGAATGAATAAATCAATCGACTCCCCATAACTCGACTAACCCTTTTTCAATAGTCTTGGCCAACCCTTTTACAATTATGTTTATCCCTATATATAAGTTGGGTTGTGTCTTCCTTCTTGGCTTGCAAATTTTCTTGTTTTGTTCCAACCGTATGTTTCTTAGCTGGTGTTGCATTAACTTTCACAACTATTTTCTTTTTCTCTTTCTCCAGGCCTCTGATGAAGCTTACGCAACTCATGCTTAGTCAAAACTTGTGCAATTCCTTATCCAAAAATGAAGGGCCCAATAGGATCCGACCACAATCCTTGACCCGCCCTCGAGTCAAGTGCTTGGTTCTTTCACATCCTCCAGAAGAATCTGTTGTTTTCCCTTGTCCATATATCCTTCTTCCTTGGGCTCTTATGTCTGTGTTTTCTCTTCTTTTACCTCTTCAAATGAAAGGCCCAACTCTAGTACTAACTCTAAGGCTTATCGTTTCACTCCTTGAAACATTCCAACTTTGTCCTGCCATTTTCGGGTGAGGAGTGATGCCTCTGCAAGAAACTGTCGGGTCGTCTCTTTGCTATATTCCTTTGGCTTGGCGTCGACCAACAAGTTCCACTCGGAATCTGTTGTTTCATCAAATTGATGCATTTTCATGTAGGCTGTCTGAATTATAGGTCAAAATTCGTGCAACTCCCTCTTGGCTATGGACTATGCCTGAAAGAGTGTATTCAGCTCATTTTTGGCCTGTTGGATTTGGTCAAACTTATGTCGTTTCTCTATGGGGTCCATTGTGGCCACAACTTCTTCATTTAGCACCTGAATCTTTGTGCACACGTCCTCCAAGACTTGGTTTCATTGAGTGATGATGCCCATCAAGTTGCTAAATTCCCTGAAGATTTTGGTGCATTATGTTGTGTGCTTGTGTAGTGTTGCTCAGGCATTGTTACATTGAAATATTATCTTCTGCATCTTCTCATGCAGCTTCTGGGGTTGTTGTTCTGCCTCTTGTTGGGCTTGTTGTATCTTTGTTTCCAGCTGCCTAGCATGAGTAGTGAATTCTGTCCATGCTTCTTGTAGCATCTCAATCCATTTCTCTGGTTCGTCGACCTCGTTAGCTTTAGGTAGGTCTAGCGCAACCTTTCGAATCTCCGACCAGGATTCAACGAGTCTTTCTTGCACTTTTTCCAGTTTGCGTTGGACTTGGAATTTTTCATACTCTTGTTGTATCCTGCATATTTTGGTGACAAACTCTTCCTACCTTGCAATCTCGGTGGCTCTCTTGGCCTCTTGGAGCCTTTGTTCCAATTGGTTCATTGATGATCAGATTAGCCCAAATAATTGCATCACTGGGCACTATACCAGGATAGTGGATGAAGGAGTTGCATCACTGGGTGCTCGTTCCTGTAGTGGGAGTCCACTGGCCATTGAGTGGTCTGAGCGGGTTTCTACCTCCTCCTCCCTTGGTGGCGCTGGTGTGATTCTCATCCATAGCGTTGTGGGAAAAAGAGTCAAAACCTATGTTATGGTTATGCAGAGTTGATCAATTCGGCACATTGTTGAGGGTTTTGGAGGACCCACTCCATTTTTGCTTGCAAGGATGTCGTATCCTGCCCGGTTGTTGATTCTTGTTCGTTCTGAGCATTTGGTATCTCTGTCTCTTTCAGTGCTTCTACTTCATGCACCTTGATTTCTTGGGCACCCTCACCCTTGGATGGTGAGGTGATTTGTTGGTTTCTTTCAGCTTCTGACTCCTCTCTATTTCAGGCATCTTTTTTTTGCATTGAAGACTCTGATCATTGTTCCTGGGTGTCTAGATTTGGATTATTCAGCATCCTGCTCAGCTCTAATGTGTTGGGGTCTGGACCAGAAAATTTTGATGTTGGTTTGGATAACTCTTGGGTTATTCGTGGGGGTCTTCGCTCTATTATTTATGGTTGATCAAGCTGCATCGACTCGGGGGTGGTGGTCTAGGGTGGACTGGTGGTGGTGGGTTTTGGTGATTGGGGTGGTGGAGGTGATGGAGGCTGCTCACTGACAAATGTGGACTGAAGTGTTTTAGGCTCTGGGTCATCCTGAACATCAATGATAGTGGTGGCTTTGACCATTGTACGAGTTCTGGGGGTGATGGAGGCTAGGGGTTGGGGGTTCATAGGTTTGTTTGGTGAGACCGCGGTTCTGGGCCTCTTCACCAACGGTTCGGTACCGAACACAACACCCAAGATCTGGTGAACATCTGCACCTGACAATATGACATTGACTGGCAGTTGATGGAGGGATGGTATTTTCCTCCGCTCTAACTATTGTATCTCTTCTTTCTCCTCGGAATCTGAGTATACCGGAGCATATGGCTTCTTTGGCTCTGGGTTTGAGCTTGGTCCTTCTCCTGCTTTCTTGTATTTTTTCTTCAATAGCTCAGCAGGCAAGGTGTAATGCATCCCTGACTTGCGCAGGTTGCGTTTGACTCCTGGCCATGACATGACTTCCCTTTCAAAGGCCTCCTCGTCTAGATAGAATGTTAGCATCCTTGTGTGGAAATGTTCCCTGCTGACATGTCTTAGCCAGACAAATATATGGTGTCGATTCATGCTGAAGGCAATATTTCTCGTGTTGCAGTTTAGAAGATCCTTCGGGATGCGCAAATTCTACGTTGCATCTATCAAGATGTTGTACCACTTAACAAATGTTTTGGCGTTGAAGGTTGTATTCTCCGACTCTGGTCTGGACTACCATGGGTCAAACATTTTCGCCATGCGACCCTTATCTAGTATTGTCAGTTATCTACACATAGGTGGATTCCATTTGAACATTGCTAATTCCACAAGTAGGTATCCATATGTGAAGGTCCCTCCCTTCTCATGTGTCTCCTCGCATGCCACTAGCAGTTCCTCTAGCAGGTAATTACACCAATTGAACACTACTCCATTGGCACAAAAGTCAGCGACTGATAATGCATCTAGAGTTCATTCTCCCTTGTAGTATGATCTCATAACCTTGTTGGCTATGATGTAACAGCCAGTTTGGACTATCTCGGGTAGTATTGGTTCAATTATTGTTGTGCATCCTCCCCTCTTTGTGTTGAATTTCTCATACAGGATGAGCTCACCTTTCTTTTTCCCGTGCTTACCAGGACCCTAGAATCTTTTCAACACATCTTCTCCTTGGGAGGATAGTCCAGTAAGTTGCTAGATGTCTTGTGCATGTATTGGATACTGATTGTCTAACCATAGACTTCTGTTGTAACGCACCTTTTTATTATTACCAAGGCTTAATCGCTCTTAAACAAAACTATAACACCACTTTGTACATAGCTCATACTGGCATTATAGTAATAATATGCATTTAATCGAGAAATACAATTAAACTCATAATACATAATATTTACTCCTATAATTAACAATCAATAGCATTAAAATTAAATTGATATACACAGCGGAATACATGAATAAAGAATCATTTGGTACTTATCTTAGAAACAATGGTAGTTCCACCAACCAAGTGCAGGATTTCCATGAACCTCCCAGCCTTAGACCACACTGCTTGTCAGCTCAGCAGTGGGTCACCCTCNATTCTCTCCCAGGAACCACTCATGCTCATTGCCCACAGACTCTCCTTCCCCACATGCCTGTTCCACTCCAAGAGTATACACCTTCTCTATCACCTAGACAGTCCTTCAGTTGCTAACCTCCCTTGCCTTGGGTTACAACAACAGACCGGACTGAAAGTCTCCAAGCTCTATGGCAGCTACAGGGTTCCTTCTAGGAGTTCTTACCTTCCTCTATGCACTCTCTCACTTGGAGAGAATTGCTCACAATCCAACAACCTATTCTTCCAACCTCAATCACCTCTCTCACTTCGAGAGAGTGTTGTACCACTGGTCAACAAGCCCCACGCAGTCCAGTACTATGTGGCCACACAACCAATAGGGAAAACAGACACAGGCTTTCCAATAGATTCAACAATGGCAGGTCACTTCTTATTTCTCAATCCGGCAACACAGGATAGACTCATGCTCTGGGT
>JASDQU010330196.1:2558-12908 GCA_032191745.1 Picea mariana
TAGACCTTTTACAAAACCTAGCTCAAGAGTTTGAGCTCTCTAGACTTTTTCTAAAAATAGAAAATAGCTACAAGACTACTTGACACATGTAAATGACCTCCTAACTTCTAGGTAACAGTTACAAAAAGATGCTGACAAATGTGAACTATTTTCTATTTTGTTGGAAATCAAAACAAATACAAATCATAAAAAGTAAATTAAATTAAGGAAAAGGCTGCAATGTCTCGAGTTGTTTGGAAGGTTGCTAGATCAAATCTCCTTGGAATCTGGAATAAGTTTTCAATGTACCATTTGTCTCTAACTGCCAACTGTGTCCACATATTTGGCTATCAGGTGTTGATTACATCCTCATGCCATCTGTTAGATTTTCCCTGAGATCTTGAAAAAGCTCCAAAAGATGTGGCACAGTATGCCATCTTTGCGTAGCAAACTAAAGCTAACGCTGCACAAATTATGTCTACAACATTTGCATAGCGAACTTGCGTAGCATAGTGATTTTTATTTAAAAATTACTTGAGAGATGAGATTTGATCTCTTCCAATTGTATCCCTTTGATTTCCATCTCATCAAAATCCAGCTATTGATTTTGTTCCTAGGAATCAAAAATTGATTACTACTTCATATGTCTTTGATTTCCTGGAAATCTCGTGATATGGACTTTGTTGTACCCCTTGAGCCAACAATTCCTTAACCCTGCCACCTGCATATAGATCAGAAGACAAACACATGGTTCTGAAATCAAAGATGCTCGAAAAGCACAAAAACCAAGTTGAGCCATTGCTCGATTGAAGAGTATTTGGGTAAAAATATCCATGTGTTATACACCATCCTGCAAGTGGTTCATGAGAAACAGACCCCAGGCCATAGAAAACTCATCAAATATAGCATGGCAATAAATATCGCAAAGTACAGCCTTTTCTCTCCATTGCATGTAACAACATGCAACTGTTTTATTCCTACATCAATAAGCAATTCACATCTCCAGGGAAAATGGAACAACATCATTTTTACCCTAGAATCTGAGTTTCACCTGTTTTCCTGAAACCAAGATGATACATGTAAAGTCGAATTCTTCTTGGCTTCTTGCTTTGTATTCCCTTTTCTATTTCATTTTCACAATTTGTTCAATCTTTCTGGGCAATGACTAAGCATGTGACAGATAAATCACTATCATAATATAACTTGATACCTAAGTGATCTTCTCTCAAAAGATGGAGTTTAGTACCCTTTTGTGAGATCATTATTTCAACTTGATCAACATCTGGAAATGTTACTCTGTCATTACAATGTTAGGTGTTTTAGATTATTCATTCAGCATCCTTTAGCTTTTGCCTAAGAAAATTTAGTCAACACCTGGAAATTTTGTTGGCGCTTGACCATCTGACTTGGCGATGAAACAAAGATTGTAAACAAAGAGCGTCCCATCATTAGTTCCAACAATTTTGTTTCTTGTTTCGACAATGCCATGAAAACTATTCTCTGCCTCTCCTACGCCCATGTGATATATTTAACACTCGATTTCTCTTCAACGATCTTGGCACCTATAAATGGTCTCAATATTGGCGCTCCATATGTGAGAAAAAATGCATGGACATACGAGGGTTTGAATAGGTATTTTCAATGTACATATGGCATTTGAAACCCTTGTTCCCAATTCTATTCGACGCATTGTGCAACTAGAACACCCGTTTCTTGGCTTCTCCCTTGGTCGTAGCTTGTGCTTGAATGATACTTGGCACTTGGTCAATATGTTGGGCTTTGATGAATTCCTGAAACTTTCACTAGCAGTCTTGACACCTGAGAACCAATGCGTACAGACCTAGAAACTTGGCATTAAGGTTTTACAATGTTGGGCTGCATTAAATTTTCCCACTGGGATATATCCCACATCGATAACATTGGAGGCATTTCTTAGTGTTTATATACACAAGTACTTATATAAAATTTCGACGCATAGAACATAGTGTTGCCCCCTTGTGGGCTCCTCATCCATGTAACTTTGCACTTATCACTTGTGAATAACTCTTTGACTTGATGATGTATGAGTGCTAATCCATGTTGTGTGTTGATGGCAGGTGCTTGGCTTAATGATTTATGGACTTAATTGGAGATTAGACCTGTGGACCCAATAATTTTGATAAATAGAACATATGACCCTATCATAAGCCCGAGAAACCATTTTTGGCTAAATGACAAAAATTAATAAATTTTTAATCATAAGAAGACCCAAGGCTAAATTTCCTATAAATCCAAAATCTTTATATTTCCCCAAACTTAGAAAATGTTTCCCAAAGCCGCATTTTGTCGAATACCCAAAGAAATCAAGTAAACTTTTTTGCTCAATATCTTGGCAAATTGCAAAAATTTTCAAAAAGTACATGTGCTAACAAAAAAAAATTGAGCCAAGGTTCACCTTAAGCCTCGATTATCACAGTTAATCCATAATCTAGGTGAGGGACCCATGCCACTTGGGCCACATTGGTCAACAAAACCCGGGTCATTGTTCCCATTTTTCTATCCATTGTGAATCTAGGTATAAATTCTAATGTATATCTTTACTGCACCACTTTCATTCTTTAGTTATCCCTAAAGTGAAAAATGGTCCTTATACTACATTTGAATCCCCCCCCTCACCTACCTCGGTCACTTCGAAAGTATAAATTTCCACCGAGTATTTCCACCTGTCATGCGGGTGATCCCATTGTTCTACATGCTTTGGAAGGAATTTCCCCTTTGGCGCCAAGAATTTTGACCCAAAAATATGCTTTGGGCTCAACATGGTGTTTAACACCTTCATTCCTCCACAAGTTATCCTGAGGGTTGCTCCTAGCAGCCCTTTGTGCTATGGTTCCAGTCGAAGACAGTGATGGGGGTCACAGTTACTATGGCATCTGCCCTTGAAAGAGTATAAATTGGCTTCCTTCATAGGGTTTTTCTCTAAGTATGTAAATACTTATCAGGCACTAGAGAGTATCAGGTAACTAGGTCAAGTCAATTGGTAATCGTTCAGGTCAGCTCAGGGTTGTTGCATTCAGTTGGGTCAGTGCTTCTAGAATCAGTTGAGGGATAGTAAGGTAAAATGGATATCAAATTCATGGTTTTCCCTACCCTACTATCACATGTTGGGAAGAAGTATAACAACCACAATCATCACTATTCCCACCAACATCTTAAACAGTACCCAAACGAGACCATCTCGGCCTTGCTCAACTTGTTATGGGACCATGTTCTTTCCCTCTCAAGGGGAGGCATTCCTAGGGTAATTTTTGAGTTATGAAACCATCCCACATCATAATTCCTCATTTCAAGGATGTTCAATTCATGTTTTATGCGCTAATCACGTAGTTTGCGAAAATTTTATCGTTGGCCCCTTTCGTTTGTCAATAGGCGGGTCATGTGGGGATGGGGTCCTTTCGCAAAGAATAAAATTAAGTCTAGAAACATTTTGGGAAATAAATGATCACATATTTTAGGGATCGAGACAATATTTCCAATGAGCTATCATGAGCCTGATTCCAAGTTCATATGACCCCCCTATGGAGGACGCAAAGTTCGAGTCACTCGAATGGACAAAACCAACAGTTGTGTATTCCTGGTCTGATTTTTTTCAAATTATTGGTTTATAAATAAAATCAAACCTAATTATGGTGTATTTAAGTTCTATACCTTTCCAACGGTATAACCCGTACTTGGTTTCGACTCCCGGTTGGTGAGAACGAGCCTTCGCAATTGCATGACCACTTTTGGACACCAGATTGGTTGTAGTTGTTCAGGGTTAAGAAAATGTTTTTAAAAAGTTTTTAAATAAGATATTCAATGATTCCACACTTTAGTGGACTCAAACACCTTTCCAACGGCTCCTAATTTTCCTCATTCTGACCTCGAATGACCCATGTAGAGCTGTCACAAGTTTGTCAACTATTTCGAGCAAAGGGGGCCAACCAGCTTGCATAGCAGGTTTCATGACAGATAAAACAGTCATTAATGGCCCCAACACACAAATATATGGAAATTTCCTCAAAGTACTTGTCGATACCTTTCCAATGGTGTGCTCGGCGCCCAATTCCGACCTCATCTCATCTGGCAACATTTTTTGACAAAGTCAACAAGGTCATGGTCAAAAGTCAAAAGTCAACCTTTGACTTTGCATCAATTTCAAGAAAATTATTAAAGAAAAGGAGAAAATAATAAAAAATCAGAAAATGGGGGAAAATAAAGGAAGTGACATGCAACCTCCCTCATGCAAAAATTAGAAATTAAATTTTTGGAAAAATAAAAAAATACAAAACCCTCCCTCTCCCCTCTCTCAAGTCATTTTGGCATTTTGGCCAAGGGGAGAGGTGGCTTTGCAACTGAGGTCTTCAATGGCAGAGGAGGGGTTCCAGACAATAGGTACAAGTCTTCAATGGAATTAAGCCACAACCATGTACCAACATCAGAGAGTAGAGTATAGGTAACCTCTCATCAGTCCCACTTCTGAAAAATTTTGTTGGGTTATTCAAATGAATGGTGGATTTTTGCACTACAAAAGGTCAATTTTTCCATTAAAATTATGATTTCAGAGCTGTTATGTGTGTCTGTGTGGTTGCTTGTTTAGATATATGGTGGCTGGTGTGATTTTTGTTTACTGTTCCTGTGAAAATATTTAAAGGGGAGGGGATTCGAACCCCTCTTGGGCACCAGGCCCAAGCCTACTGGCCCCTTTAAAGAATTAAATTTTCTAGGTTGAATGGCCATTTTCAGGCATGTACATTCTAATTTGCAGGACCTGGGATTTGAACCCCCAACCCCCTCCCTTTTTCCCCACTAAAAAACCCAAAAATTGGCTAAAATAAAAAAATGAGGGGAGGGGGTTTGAACCCAAGACCTCCCACTCCCAAACTATGGGGAAAAGCCCATTTATATCAAAAATTTAAAAAAATAAATAAATAAATAAATTGAAATTTTCGGTGGCTGACCACCCATCGGCCACTAGGGCGCCACCACCTGCAACTCCATTCCTCCTCCTCCCCACACCCCCCTTCCATCTCCTCCTCTCCCCACACGTTGCCAACCCTCCATCCTCATATCAACCTACTTCCCAACTACCACACCCATCCTTCCATGGCTCCTCCCTTATCCTCCTCCCTCACAGGCTCTCTCCACCTCACAACCTTGTGTTGAGTCCACTTCTCCCAATCCTCCCCTCCTTTGCGTGGACCCTCTCTTCTCCCCACTTCTCCATACCGCCATAAATCACCACCTCCTCTCCTTCCACTCCTCCAACCACCGCCAATAGCTCCATTTTCTAGAATTGGGGTTTAAAATTGTTTTTAATTTAAATTTTAGTTTTTGTTATACAATTTTTATATATTGTTTAATTTGTTTTTAAATTTTTAAATTTAATTCCCCCCCAAGGTCACTGGGCTTTTTAATGCCATAACTTCGCCATACGTAGACATAATATCTCCCGTAAATGGTCAAAATGACCGGGGCAAAGTCAATAATACATCAATGGAATTCACCTCCTCAAATGCAACCGATAATTTCAGTGGCACGTCCCAGAGTGACAGGGGCTCGTAATTGGCCCCAAAACAATACGCGTCGGAAGGAGGCCTAATTGGGGGCCTCCAAGGCCAAATTGGTACAAACAAGGAAAACCCATTTTAGCTATAGGTATGAAGGCCTGTACCATCCTAACAATTCTGGTGTCTAGCCCATAATTTTGCCTCAATTTCAATTTTTCCTGATCAGTGTCCCGACCAGCTCCTTCCTGCATACCTTTTTGGGGCCATATCTTGCTCATCTGAAGTCATATTTGCGTCAAATGAAATAAAGTGGAAAGGTAGAAAATGGAGCTATAACATAGACACATCAAAACTCAATTTTGTGGTTGTTTGGTAAAGGGGAAAAGCCTCCCAATGTTCAGTCCCAAGGGGCCCCTTCGCTGAAACAAGCCCAAATCAAAGCCATGCTTCAGTCAGCTCACAAGGAAACTTCTAGGCAGAAAAGGGGGGGTATAATTAGGTCTAAAAATTGCCTAAATAGAAGCAATTTCCTTACATACAATGACCAATCCCAAAGGCCCCTTGCCCTCCTAAGAAATTCTTCAATTTCCCCACACCTTGGGGCTTCATCCCAGTGAATCTGACAACCATGGATGGTCGGGAATTGTCCTAGTTCACTTCATATACAGCTGCAAAACATGGAAGCAATAAAAGAGTATTTGGGATGGAACAAATCCCAAGGAAAATGATGATGTGGCATACTAAGTTTTGTCATTTTATGAAAATGACCATTTTGTAATAGTTTGGTCTCGAAAGATTTACTTTGGCTTGTAAAAAATTGCAATTAAAGGATCAAATCAAATAAGATTTGATTCTGTTTGGATAAGATCCCTTTTGGATAAGTTTACTTTTTTATTAAAACCAAAAACACTTTAAGGGTTGGTCCACTTGTCACTTTTCCAAAAGTGACAAGTGTCTTGTGACCTAATCCTAAGCCTTCACCTCTTCTTTATAAATAAGAGAGATGGAATTGTACATTGGGTGGTGGATGAATATAGTACCAAAGCTCTGCTGAAATTTTTGAAATCTCTTTGTGTGTGTGATACTTGTTAAATTTTGGTTGTTGGGCATGTCACTCGTTGCTTAAGGGTTGAGAGGTAGTAGTGAGTACTTGTTATGTTATCTCTCTCCATGAGGGATTGGTTAGCTAGGTGTTTGTTTTTGCTTACTTGGGTTTAACTTACTTGCTTTCATTTATTAATACCCTTGTTTAACTTGTTTGACATGTTGTAGTGTAGATTTCCTTAAGTATTCAGTTGTTTTCAGCCTTAGTTAGTGGTTGGGAGTCCTAGGGCCCCTTAGGACAGCCCTTAAATAAGCCCCTTAGTTGGTTGTTGATACTTTCTTGCTTCTTTATTTTTCATGTAAATTTTTGTTATGATTTTCTGTTATTAACCTTGTTGTCCCAAACAGGAAAATTGACCATTTTGGTCAATTTCTCTCCCCAGGACAACCATCTTAGTTGGTTCTTATCTAACTTTTATGTGTAATTTTTTTTTCATTTATTTCAATTTTTTCATATAAAGTCACTAAAATTTTTTCGTTTGCCTGCAAGGTTACAATCCAGTCACCTATTATGCTTCTCTTAAGCGGTTGGGGACCATCTAAAGACCTGTTCAAGGAAAAGGGGCCAGCAAGACAACGAAGAAAAAACATCATATCTGATCGGTAAATCCACCCATTCCCATTCATTTTCACTTTGAATTCACTAGCACTCATTCTAAAAAAAAATTCACATGTACCCATGTCAATATGCCTTGCTCGTGTAGATAGGTTGAGAAGTTTGCTTATAAGTTTCTGTTTATAAAATCTGATTTTTTCCTTCATAAATAATCATCATTGTTTCTAATTTCATTAAGTAAACTTCCAATCCCCATACAAGGAATTAGTTGGGGATTTAATGCATATGGTGGCTTTACTTGGGTTGAAAGGTATAATTGTTTACTTGTAATTAGTTGATATTGTCTTTCTTCATTGTATATTTTCTCATAAACTAATCTATAGGTGGCTTCCCCTAAAGGGGACACACAAAATCAGCAAGTTAAAGCATTCAGAAAACCACAAAAAAAAAACGCGAAATCAAAGCAGGGGTCTACCCCATACACATTCAAAACAAAACCTATATTATTTAGCTATATGAGTACACATACTATTTAGCCATGATGTATATGTCACATACTTATTTACTTCTTTTTGTATAAATATTTAAATAGATTTCAATTGATTGACCAAGAGGCGCACTTGTGAAAGAGAGACGTGACCTCGCCACGTGGATGGCTTGGCCCTTTATTTCAATAAATTTCAATTTCATAGAATACTAAGTGTCAAATGCAGGGAATCTTCATCAGGAGCCCCTCGGAAGTTGTCTAGCTAGTATAAATTGAGTGGTTTTTCCCTAGTACCACACAGTCAAGGAGTTGAATAGCTCAACTTGTTTGGGATACTACACCACTTTGGTAAGCTCAGCTAAACTCTCCTCGTGGGGGTCCTGGGCCCCTTCCTTTTTGCGGGTATCCTTCTTCCATCCAAGCGGCTTTAAGAGCCCGAAAGCGCGAATGATGAGAAGTGGCTAATCCTTACTTCTCTGAATGGCATGGGGTACTCTTCAACCTAACCACCGTGGTCTACTAAGACAACTCTTATTATACTGGTTAGCACAGTTCCAGGATAATAGGTGTTTTATTGATTGTGATGACCTTTAAAACTGTGTGGTGGCCAATGCATGTGTTAATAAATGAAAACTCACTAATAAAATACATTTTAAAGTCAAACCTTTTGTCACTCCATCTTTCATCCATGAACAAAAATTGCAGCAATAAATACCCCCCTGAACATAGCTACAACAACTCATAAAAAAGGTTGTCTATCTTAATTTATAGCCCCCCTTTTGATTTAACATTTTTTTGGGATCACTTCCTGGGTCACCCCGAAGAGTACCAAGCCATTCTTGGCTTGTTTCCCTACCTTAAAGGCCTTGAACAACTTGTTGTTCGCAATTCAAAGCCATCTGAAAAGACTTGGTTGTAGCTTTTAAACTCACTTGTCACCCCTATTTTTCACTTTTTTCACTTGAGGCATCCACTGGTCTATTTTCCAGGGACCCTGGTTTACCTTGGGAACCCATTCTAGGCCATTTTCCAAGGCTTTAAGGGAGCAAAAATCTCATTGTTTTTTTTTTTAGCTTGTTTTCCTAAAAATCAGCAAACCTATTTTCATCCCATTGTCCATAATTTTCACCCGCAGACCATTTTGTCCATCCAAGAAGATGAGGGAGGACAACACCCATGGTGGGTGGTCCTAAGAAAGAATTCTTGTAAGTCTTTCATCTCTCCTTTTTCTCCTTCTTTATTGCTTCAGATGAAGGACCCTCTAAGGTGCGGGTAGTCTCTACCTCGTGTCGAGCTATCAAAGAGTTTGTAACTCACTTCACACCCAGATAGGTTAGATCTGTCCCAACATACGAATTTTTCTTATAACAGGTGTGTCAATCACCTATTCTTCAAAACTTAGGGTTTCTTAACCCTATCTAGGAAAATGACAAAAATATAGAAAGGAAATTAGTTTCAATAACACATCCTTTGGATTAGTCAAATTGAAATGAAGCTTTAGTCAATCAAGAAATAGATGAGGGATTGAATTGATGTCAAGGAATAGTTAGTAGAGAAACCTTGGTTTTATGAATTTGAGCTCGCTAATCCTCTCTCTTAAGTTCTTGTAACCACACCTTCACCCTTTTGTCCCCATATTTATTAGTATTTAAGGGGAATCAAAGAAGGACATTAATCAATCAAATGAATCAATACATCTCTCCCTTCATTTATTGATCTCAATGTCCCAATTATGAGTCAACTTGACTTAAATGCATGATATCATCGATTTCTTACTTCATCAACATCATTAGATTAACTATGAGCAATCCTCATATAAATTCATAGGGGTGAATCTCAAGTCATTAACATCATTATGCCATTTTTTTCTACCCATAAATAAACTAAACTTGACTTAAACAATGAGTCCCTAAAAACATTATTGCACTTGTGGTTACATCATGCAAAAAAAATGAGGAATTTGGAATTCATCATATGGCATTTTCATTTCCATATTCCTAGTTATACCTTTCAAAGTTGGGATCCAATCATCGATACCACCACCTCACTAATTGACCTAATCACTACTTCTAAACCTCCTTTTAGGATGTCTCTTTCCCTTTAGCCCGACTTTTATCCAACACCTAGTCAATATATGACTTTCTTCTTTGAATAAAGCTATACAGTGACTAATATTCAATGCAACCTTTAATATGATATGGATTTCAACTGCGGGATATGACTTTGTTCTCCAGCTAAATCTTTTCAACAACTTGTAATCGCTCCAAATTTCAAATACAACATGTCCATTGACATAGTTCTACTTGTACATTAGATTATTCAAAATACAACCTTGAGGAGGTTTTGATCCTCGCTAAGAAAATCTAGTCACTTTAGCCAAAATTAATGCATAAACATCAACTAGGGTAATCTAAAGTCATTGACATGAGTTGGCCTCATATAAAATAAGAGGGATATATCTCTAGTTATTGATCTCAATATCACAAATATGATTCAACTTTACTTAAATGCACGATAGCATTGATTTCTTACTTGATTAACATCATTAGGTTAATTATGAGCAAGTCTCATATAAAGTCATAGGGATGAATCTTGAGTCATTAATGTCATTATGGAAATTTGTTGCTACCCACACATAAACTAAACTTGACTTAAACCACGGGTCCCTAGAAAAAATATCGCACCTTTGGTTACAT
>JASDQU010330199.1:0-12791 GCA_032191745.1 Picea mariana
TGTTATTTCAATAGTGAGTGAGATACAATTATTGAAATAAAATATGCATGCAATAAGATGAGTGCAAGGACAATAGTTTCCTTAGCTCCACCATCAATCACACATTAACACAATGATTTGATTTTCATCATTAAGAACAAAAGAATTGTTAAAATATTGAAAAATATAGCTTATCAATAGACTCATAAACTCTTACTTGTTACAACATCAACTACTGATATAAAAGTTGAAAGTAGTTCCTCCTCAATCCAATGACATAATGCCTTTGATGAAAAAAACAAATTTTTGTCTCTAGTTCTAAAAAGAACTTCTTAATTAATTTTTCTCAGAAAAAATACTTTACAATTCTCAAAAAGAGGGTCTTTTCCCCAAAACCATTGACCTCTTCTAAAAGGTCAATTCCCTTATTTATAAAGAATCACTAACTAAAAATAGCTGCTACAAGTTTGTGTTAAGTAAAACAAAATATTGCCACATGGCGCTTGATCTCTTTGTTCTCTAGAAATCATCTCATGGTTCTACTAGAGTGGATGACTATTCTTGTATTTTGACCACTTGACGAAGATATCCTCACATGTGTTAGAATACAAGAATCTGTGCTGGTCCATCAACATTGAAAGGGTTTCCTTCACTCCTATTGCTCGTTCTCTATATTTGATGACTTTGGCACTTAAACGCCGTAGAACTGCATGAGCCTTGATCAGATGTTCCATAAAATTTTGTATTTGACCCGGTGTCATGCTTGCCACCCGTGTGATCTCCACTTCCCACATTCAGTCCTGTTCTACATGTCCTTTGACTATGTCATGCAAGTCAACAAAGTCTTTGGGTGAGCAGAAATCTGGGAGGCCAATGTATTTCATTTCCCGATTGATCTTTTCCCATTTTATTTCGCACTTAGCCCACCTCTTCTGTATCTCTCGCTGAGGTTCCTGGGCCATACTTACCTAGTATTCAGATGCCTTCCTGATCTGGGAGATGCTACTATCCATCAACACTCGAATGCCATGATTCTTTGTGTCTCGACCCTTCTGCACTCCATTGATGTAATCGATTCATTCTACAACTTGGTATGCCTTTTCATACCATCTCTCCACATCCTTATAGGTTTCTAGTTCCATAAGGGTATATTCTTGCTAATCGACTACACCTGCAGTGAAGAGATGTCTTTCGCTCGTGAAATTTGAATATGCATATTGGAATTCACTCTTTAGAAAAATTGTTGCCTCTATTGAGTCTTAGTAATATTCACCAAATGACGCAGATATAGCTCCTTCTTTGTGACAACCAATTATTTTCATCTCGCTTTGCTCAATACACCGTAGCATCAATAATAGCCATCCCTGTGTTGATTAGCTAAGATGTCTTCACGTTTTCTGTGCTGAGCATATTCTCTTCCGTGGTGATAAGAATAGAGCTATCCAACATGAGAATTATTTTCTTGGTGTTCCTCCTCATGATGGATTTCCTCTTAAGCAATCACCTGTATATCGACAACCTCATCAACGGGATCATGGATTTGTTGGTCTTCCCAGGTTAGAGTGTTTCCCAAGCTTCCTGCCATATTTATTTTCTCTAGGACCGACTCTTGTACTTCTTTGATAGGGGAAACTTCCATATGTTCCAATGGGTCGACCTCCATCTGGTGTTCATCGACTGGTGAGGTATCGACCAAAATTGAAGAGACAATGACAACCTCAATACTTGGTGATCGACTGTTGAGGTTTCGATCTCTAGCTGTTGAAAGTTCTCTTTTTGTGCACTTGAACCTAGATCATCAATGGAGCTATCTTTCAAGGTCCCCAAAGGTCGAGAAGTTCAGTGTCTAAGGTACTCTCGACCTCATGGTCGCCTTGCAGATGGTTTGGAATCGATGCATCGGGGTTTGGATTAGATGCTTCCCCTGGTTCTTTCTCCTCTATAATTAGCATCAGAGTTATAATCGATACCTCTAAAATCTCTTCATCATCATAGATAGTAATTAGATCAAAAAGGGTATTAGGCACACCCGTTTCAACTAATATTATTGGAATCTCATGCTAGGTTGGAATGGTCATCGACGATCTAGACTGTGGTGATGGAATTCTAGGATTTTCCAGATCGACGGTTTCCTCCAGTGGGGTTGACTTTGAGCCATTTAGCTCCTCTATGAAGTTGCTTGGGCCGTCCGGGGTGATCCTCATAGTTTCTAATAGTTTCTAATAGTTTATAATGTTCTATTAATCTATGCACCTATTGTTGGTAATTCCTCAAGTGGGGTGAATTGCAATGGATAGTATTCTTCACTTGCCTAATGATAATTTTAGAGTCCCCATAAAATTTCAGTTCTTTAATGTTTAAGTTTCTGGCTTTCTTTAGTCCCTGAACTAGAGCTTCATACTTTGTAGTGTTAATGGTGCATTCAAATTCTAGTCTGCAGGATAGGAAATTTTTCTTCCCCTTTGGGTCAATGAGAAGACATCCTACTCCCAACCCTTCTTGCAATTTAGAAACATAAAATTACAATGTCCAAACTTGTGAGCGAAATTTAGCAACTTCTTTAGGCCTAGTTATTTTCTCATCTCCATATACCTTGTCTGCTGTTTCCAACATAGGTTCTTAACAAAAGATGCTTTCTTCTTCTGCTGCTAGTAGATTCACTTGAAAAGTCATTTTAGAGTTTTGAGTGAGAGGTACATTAGATGAGAGAGGAGTGAAATTTATGAAATTAGAATCGCAGGAGTAGTTTCCTAGAATGGGGAAATTTGCCGATGAGGGTTCGTTGAAGGCTTCTAAATCAGTGACAATATGTTTGAAACATCTTTCCCTATCAATCATAATCATGTTTGTATGCCCCTTTAGTGACAACCATAGTTGATCCCAGTTCGTGCTAAAGTATCCATTCAATTTCTCGGACCAATCTCGACTAAGTAGCAGTCCATAAGCTTCTAGGATATCTACTACAATTATGTCAATTACTTAATTTTTTTTTGGGTGTGTAGCCATTCTGATCATGACATCCTTAAGTTCCCCAATAACTTTTTCCTATGTTCTGTCTAGTTGTATAACATGTTTATCACTTTTGAGCGGGATTACATTCAATTTTTTTGCAGATGGACAATGGAATAACATTGGAGGATGCCCCTGAATCGACTAAGCAATTATGCAGGTTTCTGTTGAAGACTTCAAACATTAAAAGGAAAGGTGGAACAAAAGTCCTTCCCCTCTTGTCTAAAGAGAAAGCATTTACATTTGGTTTTTTCTTTAAGTCTATGGGAGGTGGGATTTCACCTAAATTAGTGCTTGTTATAGGGGCTTCTATTGAATTTAAGGATTGTAACATAAAATCCTTTTGCTGGGGAATTCTGCACATATCCATGACCGATACATTAGCCTTCAACTTCTTTAAGTATTCTATTATGTTGTATTCCATATTGGGTGACTCCCATGTGTGTATGTTTATAGGATTTCTTTGGGAGACAAAAGGTGCTTTCATGTGATCCACTATTTGTTTCCCTCTCAAGGATTGGGCAGTGATGAGATCATCTGAAACTGATTGACCCTTACTTCACATTTGCACTGCCAAAAACTTAGTGGGTGGTTCCTATCCTTCAAATACATCATCAAGAGGCATCGATAAGTCAGGATCCCACAACAACATGGTTGTTTCTTCCGACGTCTCAAATTCATACTGATCGATGATGTTGACCACTGATCTGCTTGATTGTTCGGTAAGAGAAACTTCGTCTAGGAACGTTTTGGCCATTAAATTCATAGCGTGTACCCATTGGGGTCAGTCCGTTTCAAAATGTTTCTCTTGATGGTATGTACAAAAAGAGTTGGATGCTACATTACCCAGGTTGATATTTAAGTTGGATGGGGGAGGTTCAATCACTTTGAAAGGTGGGTTTCTTTTAAAAAAGGGTTTATATGGCCTTTGACCTTGGTTTCCTTCCCCAACACTTCTTTTTATGTCTACGATTTCATTCAAAAGCTTATTTATCATCCGTTGTAGGTATTCTTTGTCCTCACCTCCCTTTTTGGGACCTTGTTCTATTTTTTTTCCTAGGGGTATAGTCAACAAAAGTCCTCTCCTAGGTGGAGGTGGAACTTCCTTCTTAACTAGTGAGACCTGGCCCTTTTTGCATCCCTTCATTTGGAATTCAATCATTTTGGATTCCTCAAAATTTAAAGCTAAGGTATGTTTGGTAGCCTTTTTCACAAACATGGAAATGGAAGCAGGGAGAACATGAGCATATACTTCAATTTGCAACTCTTGAGTAGGTTTATCTTCAAGTTTAAATTTGTTCAGGATAGTGTAAACCATTGATTGAAGTCTTTAACTTTCTCTTTTGAACTCATGGTGGTGGTGAACAGTTCAACCATTAAAGCTCATATGGTGGTTTCTTCTACAAATTTGTCTAAGAAATCCTTTTGAAACTTCGTCCAACTAGTTATGAATCCCACATGCAAGTTAAAATACCAAGTCGAGGCTGAATTATCAAAGATATAGGGAAAAATCATTCACACTATGTCCTCATGTTGTACGTTCATTGATCTTATAGCTAGTATGAACTTTTTAATATGACCTTCAGGTAATCTAAAGGTTTCAGGGTTGAATTCTGGAAGTAATTTTTTTGGATGTCAAGGGAGGTTATGTACCCATCCCGAGATTGCCAAAGAAACTTTGGCCAACAAGGGTTGATTATTTTGAGGTGGATTGCTCCTTTCTTCATTATTATCATTATTATCCTCCATGTCGTTCGATTCTAAATCTGAGCAATCTGAGTTAAACCCTTCCTCGTCAGATTCGGAATCGTCAGGCTTAGAGTATCTACCAACAAGTGTTTTGGGGATCATATTAAGAGGATGTTCTATCTCAGTGAGGGAAAAATCTATCAGGTCTTCTATTGTGTGAATAAAAACCTGATCAGGGGTGTCAAAAACTGGTTTGCTTACTTGTTTTCTACGAGGAAGTAACATAGCTAAGGGTAATGATCCAATTTGCTGAGCGTAAGCTCTTGTGATTCTTTTGAACTAGTTCAACTCTTCGAGGGGAAGAGCATAAGGTATTTCAGGGAATAGGTGTTCTACTTCCTCATGCTAGGGTGAGTTACTTGTTTCGAGAGTACTCTTTGTATGTGGGATGTCTTGAGAATGTCTAGCCATGCATGTGAGTTGTCTTGAATCTGTGGGCTATGCGAAATATATTATAAGAAATGTGATTAGCCATTCATTCTTTCAGACCCTCCTTCTAGTGCCAATTCTGTTGAGGGGTTTGAGATCCCTTTAACTAAACAGTAGGAACCAAACGTGCCTTAGTGGCCCAATTACACTCTGCAGCGTTTGATGGGTGGAATGGTTCTCTAGATATTTTGATCTAGCCAATTTATCGATGGGATTTACTTAGTGATTGACATGATATGTTTCTGTGAAAGTTCCTCCTTCAGATTGAACGTTCTCTTTTATCTTTTATTTTATTAGATGAGTCTGATAAAGCAAGGTGTGATGGTATAAACCAACTGATAGAAGGGATTTTTAACTATTGACGAAGGTTGAGCCTAGGATAACCCTTGTGCTCTATCATGAAGTCATGTAACTATTTTCCCATAGGTTTCTGAAGTAGACATGTACTAGTAGCTCTGCGACATGACAACTTAGATTCATGCTGATGAAGACATTCCTTGCATAGATCACGTCTAGCAGGTACGAATCCATGTGAAAAGTCGGTGCTTCTCCCTCCTTTTGTGTCTGAGCCTACAATATACTGGTGTTCAATTGATTAGAGATGATTTCTCCCCTACTGAATCTACTCCTGAAAATAGCCACAGTGTATGCCAGGGGCATCCATGCCTCCGAGAACGTAGCGCAATCTTTTTCCCCGTATAATCGACAAATTAGGGCCATTAAGTAGATATATGGCTCCTGTAGATTTGTTTTTCTGTACTGGTCGTTGCTTCGGTTTGTGAATTTATTTTCCTCCTTCCTCTAGGAGGCCATTAATCGACTGGAGTCATGGAATTCATAGAACTTCACCAAGAAATTTGTGTTCAATTGCTCCTCCGCGTCCCCGATCTTGTAATATTTCTGGACCTTTGTTGGGATAAAAAATCCGACACATCCGCCATTCTCTTCATTGATTAGGCACTTCTACGTGTAGGTATGATCGATTATCCAACCCAGAGTCTCAATGCAGGGCAAGATTGGGGTTCGACAGGCTACCATATGCATGCACGACCACTGTATATTTAGAAAAACCTGGTCATGGAGAACCCTTACATCCAGATCGCTATGGGGGATAAACTCCAATTAATCTTCCTGGTTAATTCTATTGAACAAAAATACCCACTTTGGGAGCATTATATTTGATCTAGTGGTTTCTTCTATATCGACAAAAGAAGGGGGCTGAGAAAATGCCTTCTTAGTTGTTGTTTTGATGTCTGGTTCCACTCTAGGAGAAAATTCCAACTGCCTCACAACATCGAGAGAATAACCTTCACCGACCTCTGCTTCCTTCAATTTTGATGCCCTTGGTAAGCGTCTGGTCATTGGATTCATTGGAGGCATTTTTTCCTGCAGAGAGAACAACGTTAGACACTGCATTGTAGATAGAATGATGATACATAAAAATACGATCAACAAAATGATAAAATTAACACATACCTCTTCTTCACACTAGCTTAACCTGGTTTTGAAATTATGAGAATCAAGCACAACTCTTGAGACACTCTCTTTGGTTCTTCGTCTGCTTTGGAAATGAGAAACGTGTGTGCAAAATGTTGGGGTTCGTGATTTAAATGGAGATAATACCTACCAGAGATAATATTTAAACATAGATATAATGTGGTTCATCGACGATTTCAAATTCACTTTGTTCAATTGGCACATGGGGTAGCAATGTATGTTGAGCATATCATTAATTGCCCTATTAAATGGCAGAATCCGATCTTATTTTGTGCGGAAAATGTCCCATCGTTCCGCTAATTTAACAGGAGGATAGATAATCGACGCTTTTCTTTAGACAATGTGCATTGATATCTCTTGGAAAAACTTCGACGCTGATCCATCTTTCCGTACAACACTGATGTGGAAATGCTGACCTGGAAGTGTGACTAGGACACGGGGAAACCTAAGGTGACCTGAGATGAAACTAGGCCATATGAAATGCCCACATGACAAAGACATGTGGCGTTTGAGATTGGCTTCTTCGTTTAAGAGTGTTATTTGGAACCAAGGATTTTCATTAGATAATCATTTTAACAAACATGTCCTACCCTGCTGATGTTGAAAAAGTATCAAGGATTGACGATCGACAATAGGTTTAAATAAGTGTTCCTGGATTACCCCCTCAAAACTTGCCGAAGCCAAAAATTCATCGGGGATCAGTGATTGACGATGTGTCAATGCAAAATTTTTCCATTATTTTAATCTTTGAGATTTCACCAACCCCGAAAAAAGGCATCAATAATCGATTATCAGAGGTTCATCATGGCCCATGTCAATGTTTATCCCTCTCATATTTTGCCGACTCCAATGGAAAATCGACCATTTCTTGAATCTTCTCTGTGAACAACCGAGAAAAATATAGTCTATTTTTTACCGATGCCGATGATACATCAACGATCGACGATTATTATTACTATGTGGTCATTTTACTTGCTCGGATTTTGCTGACACCGAACATAAGCGCGTGGGTCAAAATTGTAGCTATGTATCCTTAGTTAAAATTTCAAGTTCTTTTTTAGATACAAAGGTTTCACTATGAAAGGCCCAAATAAATCCAATCTTGATCGATGATGAGACATGGAAACGAAAGCAGGACAAAAGAAAACAACTGGTACCCAAAAGATAAATTTTTTCATAAAATCTTTTAGGGTGTGTTGAGTGCTCAACAAATGGTGATTCTCTAGGCAAAAGTAGAATCTCTACTCCTTCCTTCGAGCTTATCTCGTGCAAACGCTGATTTATAAACTAACTAGCTTCACTTTTATCAGAGTATTTCCTATCCATGCATGTAAAATTTCCCGAGTTTGTGAATCCGGGTCCACCTATGGAGTTTAACCCTTATCCCACCTTTGTTCCTTTTGACCGTGACCCACGTCCCTCTTCGAAAAGAGACAAGTAAGGCATTCACTAGCTCGAGGCCGTTTTAGTTATCATTATTCCCTTGCTACAGTGTTTCTCTACTTCTAGCGAGCATCCATAGCCCCGATGGAGTCATCTCGATGTCACAGGCCTTGCTCCGCTGCCAATGGGTGTCCATATCCCCGACTGAGTTATACGCATACCCTATCTGACTTTGCACTAATTTGATATAATTGATTTATTTCTGGCAGAAATGCCATGAGCGAGTCAGAGAGGAGGACGTCTGTTATCTGCAAGATGAAATAGTTAATGTGAAATGCTTCCTAGCTCTGTCTAGAGATACATGTGATCCTTTCCAACTTGCCATATTTACCTTTGATCTTTACCAGACCACCAGGAGGACACTTCATCACTTACCAAGGTTGTTTGTTTTTCAAAGACAAGATATAGATCTCCTTGAAGAAATTCGTAATTGCCCAATGTTTCTTATGTTGCACATAAGTTTAACTTAGGAGAAGAGTTTGCTACACCAGATTTATTAAGGTCGACCAATGTTTTATGGAAAACAACTTTATTACAAGAAAATACCAAGCAAAAGAAAAGACAAAAATAAAAAGGACTCAACAATCAATCTACCCTAAACCTACACATTTATCCTAATCAGAATGTAACATGAAAAAGACACATTATTATTTATTTATTTTTTACCAGAAATATTGTTTTAGGGCTTGGCCATTCACTGGGAGGGTGTCGGATTCCCCCCTCATATTTTTCAACTGATACATGCCTGCCCCAATTTTCTCAGACACCTGGAAAGGCCCGAGCCATAGATTTTGAAACTTCAAATATTTTACTTTAGGTTCGTTTGCTCTATCCCATTTTAAGACCAAGTCTCCTACTTCAAAATTCTTCTCTTTGGCATTATGCTTGTCAAACCATATTTTAATTATCTCCCGATGAGCGATGAACTTAAATTTTTATTTCTCCCTTTCCTCTTCAAGCATGAGGAGGGTATCAATTCTTTGTTGAATAACTGATGAGGGTTGTCCTCTTGAACCCTGAGAAAGCTAAGGTGACGTAAGATATAACCCATTTGGGAGAATGGCTTCTTGTCCGTATACCATAAAGTATGGAGAGTTTCCATAGATTCCTTGGGTGTTACTCTATCTGCACATAAGGTATTATGAAGCGAGCTATGCCAATTCCTCTGATTGTCTGTGACTATTTTCTTCAATATCCTCACTAGGTTCTTTTTAATTGATTCTTCCACCCCATTTTCTTGTGGATAGTAATTTGCAAAGTATCTTATTATGATTCCTTTGTCTAGAGAGAAATATGTTAATAGATTAGAAGAAAAGTAAGCAACATTGTCAAAAATGAGAACGGAAGGCATCCCAAACCTTGTGATAAACTTTTGTTCTATGAATTGGATTAAAACCTTTTCATTCATGTGAGTCAGAGGGATGGCCTCTGCCCATTTCATAAAACAATCCGTAGCAGTCAATATGTATTTATGTTGTTTTAAAGAACTCGGGGTAATCTCCCTTATGACGTCTAACCCCCATTGCTCGAATGGTCTGGATATGGTCACTAGTTGGAGTGAGACAAATGCTCTCTTTTCTCTACCAACACTCATTTGACAAGATTTACAGTTCCTAGCGTATGTATGAGCGTCCCTAAATAGAGTAGGCCAGTAATCACTGACTCTTAATATTTTGTGAGTTGTGGTATTTCCTACAAAGTGTCCACCTACAGGACCGTCATGGAGCTCCCTCAGAATCTTTTCTGCATCTTCACATTTGAGACATCTCAAGAGTACTCCATCATAATTTAAGTGAAAAAGTACTGAATTTACAAGGTGATATTGCACAGATTTTAGCATGAGACCTCTCCTTTCCTCAAGGCTTAGTTTTTCTGGGAAAGTCCCATGATGTAGGAGGTAAATCAATTTTACATACCAAGACTCTTTCCCTGGGGGAATGTATAAATATTCACTACACCATAATGCTAAATCATTCTCTCACACAGGGTTTTCATTTATTCGATCTTGGGCTTCTGCGGCCAGTTTACACAATCCTTGTCCCTTTACTAATTTGGAAGGTTTTATATCTAGATCAAATTCTTGGACAATTTCCATCCAATTTCTCCTTCTCTCTCCCATCTCTTGTTGAGTGAATAGGGATCAAACTGCGGGATGAGGCACGATGACTTGGGTGTGATTTTTTAGGATGTAATATCTGAAATGTTTTATTTCTTTGTACACTGCATCACCCTATTTATCTATAGAAGGGTAGTTCAATTCAGCTCCTTGGAGATTATTTCTCATAAATGATACCAATGCCTCATTGTTATCATCATTCTTCTGGGTCAATACTGCAGTGAAGGACTGGTCGGAGGCAAAAGTATAGAGGAAAAAATCTTTACTAAAGTTGAGACTTCGCAACACCAAAGCTTGAGATATTGCAGTCTTGATATTGTTGAAATCATTTTTTCACTCATCATCCCACTTAAAATCTGCATCCTTGTGAATAATGTTTTGTAAGGGTTTGACAGCTTTAGCGAAATCGGGCGTGAACTTTCTCACAAAATTAATTTTCCCAAAGAAGGATTGCATAGCCTTTTTATTATGGGGTAAGGGAAGATGAGCTATTGACTTTATTTGTTTAGGATCTATACGAATTCCTGCTTGAAATATAATATGACTTGGTAGTTTTCCTTCCTCGACACCAAAGATAGTTTTCTTAGGGTTTAAAAATATTCCATATTTCCTACACCTTTCAAAAATCTGGGTTAGATGTTGGATGTGGTATTCTCTGTTCTTTGAATACAAAGTCATGTCGTCCAAATATATTACTACACATTTTTTAATCAATCCCCAAAAAGCTACGTCCATGGACCTTTGGAAGGTTTCCCATGCATTAATCAACCCAAAGGGCATGCATTTATAATCAAAAGTTCCCCACTTGGTTAAGAAGGTAGTCTTCAATTAGTCTTCCTCTGAAACTAGAACTTGGTTATAACCTGAGAAACCGTTTAGACGGGAGAAAATTTCAGAACCAAACACGGTCTGCAAGAGATGTTCCATAGGTGAGACTGAGTAGTTATCCTTTTTTGATGCTCTGTTAAGGTTTTTGAAATCTCCACACATGCACATATCCCCATACCTTTCCCGAAAAGAACCAAATTTTCTACCCATGCAGAGTGTCTAACCTAAAATATAATCTTAGCATCTAGTAATTTCTTTAACTCTTTATACATCAGGGGTTTCAGAGATGTATGGTACTTCTTGAGATTTTGCTGGAAGGGTTTTACTCCAGATTTTAACGGGATTGTGTGCTGGATAATGTGAGTGTCATAAGTTTTCAATTCTCGGTAGGTCCAAGAAAAGAAATCTTGATATTCTCTAAAAAGCTTGAGATAAGCCTTCCTGTCTTCTTTAGACACTGTTCTACCTAGATTTACATTCTTAGGGTTTTCCAGGGTTCCTAGGTTTATAATCTTGTATATGGTACATGAACTCCCTGTCTTTGTGTTCTTTGACCCTTTAAATCTTTCCCTCAAGTTGAAAAGGTTCTCCAAATTGGCTACCCCTTTTGGTATCGTGTGAAACCTCGGTTTATTATTAGATTTATTTGTTCCACTCTTCTGTTCGTGGGAATCGGTTTGTGCCAGTTGCTCTTGGAATACCTCATCATCAATAACCAAATCTTTAAAGCTCTCTTGATTAGTTAGAAAATCTACAATCTGTTCATCTCCCTCAAAAACCTTCCAATTAGAGATATTGTTGGGTACTGATGGTTTGTAGAGTAGTTCCACAGTGAACTTGGAGGCTTCATAGTCTTCTAAAGGGGATAACCTCGAGGCCGTAGTGGCTAGGGAATCAACAAGAGTATTCTTTGTCTTGGGAACAATAGTAATATTGAAGGCCTCAAAATGTTCTATTAATCTATGCACCTATTGTTGGTAATTCCTCAAGTGGGGTGAATTGCAATGGATAATATTCTTCACTTGCCTAATGATAATTTTAGAGTCCCCAAAAAATTTCAGTTCTTTAATGTTTAAGTCTATGGATTTCTTCAGTCCCTGAACTAGAGCTTCATACTTAACAGTGTTATTGGTGCATTCAAATTCTAGTCTGCAGGATAGAAAATTTCGCCTCCCCTTTGGGTCAATGAGTATACATCCTTCTCCTGAACCTTCTTGCAATTTAGAAACATAAAAGTACAACGTCCAAACTAGTGAGCGAAATTTAACAACTTCTTTAGGCCTAGTTATTTTCTCATCTCCGTATACCTTGTCTGCTGTTTCCAATAGGTTCTTAACAAAAGATGCTTTCTTCTTCTACTGCTAGTAGATTCACTTGAAAAGTCATTTTAGAGTTTGGAGTGAGAGGTACATCAGACGAGAGAGGAGTGAAATTTCTGAAATTAGAATCGCAGGAGTAGTTTCCTAGAATGGGGAAATCTGCCGATGAGGGTTCGTTGAAGGCTTCTAAATCAGTGATAGTATGTTTGAAATATCTTTCCCTATCAATCCTAATCATGTTTGTATGTCCCTTTAGTGACAACCGTAGTTGAGCCCAGTCCGTGCTAAAGTATCCATTCAATTTCTTGGACCAATCTTGACTAAGTAGAAGTCCATAAGCTTCTGGGATATCTACTACAATTATGTCAATTACTTAAAAAAATTTCGGGTGTGTAGCCATTCTGATCATGACATCCTTAAGT
>JASDQU010330201.1:0-12865 GCA_032191745.1 Picea mariana
CTTCATAAATTTTGAAGGGTCCGATCCATAAGGCCTCAAATTTACCATGCTTGCCTTTATCTTGCCTAGGTGCATCCCATTTAAGTACTAGATCTCCCAGTTGGAAATCCTCTTTGTTGACCTTTTTGTCAAAATCTTGCTTGATCTTCTATTGATGGTCATGTGCTTTGTCCAGTAGCTGCTCCTTAGTCTGTTGCACTTCTACCAGCCCTTGTATTCTTCTCATCATATCATCTAGTTCTCGCTGGTAATCTTGGAAGAATTTTTCCACAAGCAAGGCAAGCTGAGAAGGAAATATGGCCTTAACTCCATACAAAAGCTAGAAAGGAGAGATACCAAGAGATCTCTTTGTTGTCACCATGTCAGCCCATAAAGCAAATTTAATCTTTGAATCCCATGCCTTCTTATTGTCCTCTAACAGTATTTTGATGTTCTTAATAAGGCTCTTGTTAGAGGACTCTATTAGTCCATTACATTGGGGGTAGTAAGGAGTAGAGTGAAGCAATGTGATTCCAAACTGTTCACAAAACTTAATCAATGGTTCAGCCTTAAAAGTTGAATCATTATCAGTGACAATTTTGTTTCGACAACCAAATCTTGCCACAATGTCCTCAAGAAAACCAATGATTACTTCGTGGGAAGCATTTCTTGTGGGGATATCTTCTATCTACTTAGTAAAGTAATATGTGCCAGTCGAGATCCATCTATGCTAACCACTTGAAGCAGGGTGGATTTCCCCAATAAAATCTAGGCCCCATTGTTGAAAAGGTTCTGAAGCTACCACAGGCTTCAATGGAAAAGACTTGAGTTGCATCTTTCTAGAGAACTTCTGAAACTTAATCCAAGCCCTGATTTTAGAACAAACATCAGTGAAGAGGCTAGGCCAAAAATATTCAGCCCTGATAATCTCGTAGGCTGTGGTTCTCCAAAAGTGATGCCCCCCACGTAAACTGTCATGAAAATCATACATGATCTTTTGGGCTTCCTGTGTCTCTATACACCTCAATAGCACTCCTAAAGGGTCTTTCCAATATAAGACTTGATCAATCAGACAATATTTAATTGATTTGAGATTTAAATCTCTTACCTTGATCTTTTCCATGCCATCAGGAGGCTACAACTTCTATAGGAAAAATATAATGTCCTTGTACCAAGTGCATCCTGTCAATCGGGGTGTGACTTGAGGATCTTCATCAGACAACTCATCTTGTTGATTCTCTGAATAATTGTTGATGAAATTGACCCCCAAGGCTTTGTAATTAGATTCAGCTAGCAACCTAGCTAAACCTTGGCCTTTAGCCAATTTTGTGGGCTTTATTTCAAGATCAAATTCAAGGATCTTGGCAATCCACTTGCTCCTTCTTCCGTCTATGTCAAGATGAATGAGGATATCCTTCACAAAAGCTGAAGGGACATATGCAATGACTTTTGAATGTAGCACATCAACTCTGAAAGCTTTGAGAGCTTTAACCAAAGCATAGGCATGTTTTTCCATGATGTCATACTTTATTTCAGCATCTCTCAGTGCCCTACTAAAAAAGGAAATGGGTTGTTCTAACCCCTCGACGTTTTTCTACAATAAAACAATTGCTATTGTGTTAAATGAAGCAAAAGAGAAAATTAGAAACTCCTTGGAGTAGTCAGGACCGATGAGCACAATTCCTTCAATCAAGGCCTTCTTTATTTGGTCAAAAGAGTTACGAGATTCAATGGTCCATTTTATTTCATTTCCTTTCCTCAACATGGTTGTGATAAACTTTACCAACTCAACAAAATTTGAAACAAACCTTCTCAAAAAATTAATTTTCTCCAAAAAAGACTGAACTTCTTTCTTGGATCTAGGGAGTGACAAAGCTTGGATAGCTTCTACCCTGCTTGGATCAATCTTTACCCCCTCAGCTGACACAATGTGCCCCAACAGTTTCCCCTCTTTCATGGAAAATAATGACTTCTTGGGATTTAAAGAGAGACCAAATTTTTTGCATTTCAAGAAGACTCTTTTCAGATGATCATAATGTTCTTTATCAGATTGTGAGAACATTGTTATGTCATCCAAATAAATGACCACAAACTTGTCCTTTTCTCCAATAAAAGCTATGCCCATGGCTCGCTGAAAGGTTGCTTCTGCGTTCATCAATCCAAAGGGCATCTTAGCGTACATGAATGTACCCCAAGGAGTGGTGAAGGTTGTATTCTCTTTGTCTTCAGGTAAGATAGAGACTTGATTGTAGCCAGAAAATCCATCAATCATAGATATCCTGGATGCCCTTGTCACCCTTTGTAATATGTGTTTCATCTTGGGCAAGGGGTAATTATCTTTTTTAAAGCTTCTATTCAAATTTCGGAAATCCACACAAAGTCTGATTTCTCCATTCTTCTTTCTTACTGCGACCAAGTTTCCCACCCATTCAGAATACCTCAAAGGAATGATAATCTAGGCATCCAAAAGATTTTTAACCTCCTTCTCCATAATGAGCAGCAGCATAGGATTTATTTGTCTCAACTTCTGGCTAAATGGATTGGACTCTTCCTTCAATGGGATCTTGTGCTCATTGATACTTGTGTCATATGTCCTGAGATCTTCATATGTCCAGGCAAACACATCAGCAAACTCCTTCAACAGCTCAACATATTTATCCCTTTGCTCTCTTGACAAGCTGCTTGACAACTTGACAAATTTGGGATCCTTCTTTGTACCAATATTGTACTCAGCTACTTCATCATCATCAGTTGAAACTCTAAACTTTACTACCACGTCATTTCCATCAAACAACCTTTCCAAAGGAACTAGTCCCTTCAGAATGTGGTTGCTAGGCAGTTGAACAGTGTGGTAATTAGCAATTTTATTTAAAAATACATCAACATGAGGGATACTTTCATAACCACGATCCTGATCAATATGTAATGCACAAAACTCATCAACAGACTCAAGAAACTTTTTGATTTCATTATCATCCTCAAACACCTTCCAATGCTTGATATTGTCAGGTACAGAGGGTTTATATTTCACCTCTACATCATACTTGAGTTTAGGTGGCAATGGGACTCTAAAATGGCTTGCTGAAACAACCAAAGAATTAGCCATGGTATTCTCCTCTCTTTGAGTAAATGAGATGTTGAAAGCTAGGAAGAAACTATCAACTAGGTCCCATACTTCATTTCTGTAAGTCTTAAGCCTAGGGTGCTTGGCTTGATAAATATTTTTGATCTGATGAAAAATTAGTTTTGCATCCCCAAATACTGATAGTTCTTCAATCCCCATGTCTTTTGCAGCCCTTAAACCCAAAACAAGAGCTTCATACTCTACCACATTATTTGTAGCTTCAAATTCTAGCTTGTAGGACAAAAGTATAGTCTCTTGGCAAGGTGAAACAAAGACCACTCCAACACCAACACCTTCTTTAGAAGAGGCTCCATCAAAGAACATCTTCCAAACAGAGGTAGTTGGAGGAGGGATTTCACAAAGAGTAATGGATCGTTTTCTGATTTCAAGAGGAGGCTCAGTAGTATTAGTGAGCTGCAATAGGATGGATCACAAATCAATGTCAATAGAAAAAATAGGATGGTTGGTGGGGTATGTTTCATCACTAATGATGTAGGCCAACAAGGCTTCCCTGTAAAGTCTTCTATGCTCACCCCTAAACACAGGAATGGTGGCATATGTGAGGTCCATCTGCAAATTTCCCCTAAGTTTTTTTATCCAAGATCTTGACAATAACATACCAAACTTGGGGTGAGCATCAACCACTACAATGTCCATGACCACACTTTTCATGGGCAATTGAAAGAAGGTCTCAACCAAATCTTTGATGACCCCAAGACACTTCACTTTCCTAGATTCAAAAGAATATAAGTCATGGTAACCTTTTGTGATTTCTAATCCAAGTTCATCCATGACAACTTTGGGCATGAGATTGTGAGATACCCCTCAGTCCATCAAACAATTATGCAACACCTTATCATGTATGTTTAGTGATGTATAGAAGGGAGGGGATGAATCATATCTATCTTCTATCAAAGGACCTAACATGACTGTTGGCTTTTCATCCTGAAGATTAATTGAGTTAGTGGTATTTGAGTAGGATTCAAACAACAACATTTTGGAAAGACATTTTTTAACTTCTTCAATTTTTATCAGTTCCGAAAATGGCACATGGATTTTGTTTTTGTTGGATATCATTTTCATAACTGAAGGAAGGTGGAGATTTCAGGATCTAATTGACTTTTGGGATAGGATCCTCAACCAAAACTCGAAGGCTTTGAGCAAATTTCTCTTTGTTGCCAACTGTCACAGCCTTGGCATATTTTTCTGTTTTTGTGGGCTGATCAGAAGCATTAGTCTTTTCCCCTTTCTTTTTAGATCTCAGATCATATCTACTAGGATTCTCTTTTTCCTTCTCTCCCTTACTTAATTCATTTATTTGATTACCCATTAAAGACTTCCCATATGTAGATTGGGTTAATTGAGGGGATGGAGGGGTGGGATGGAGGGGTGTCACCCAAGCAATGGATCTCAGGATCATCTTCTTCATCTTATCCTTCCTCGTCATCCAAAAGGTTGTTTTGTACGGAAGTTTAGATCTTTTGGTCATCCCTTTCTCTATTTCTGGGATCTCTTGTAAGAGTCTGAGGAGCATTATTAGGTCTCCTACAACCACCTCTGTTATCAACGTTTTGTGTATTTCTATAGGTCTATTTTCCCTCAAACTTTAACTTTTCCATCTCAACAAAAGAGATTTTACAAATTTGGTAATTTCATCAACTTGGGGGTGGACAATAGAGGAATCGGAGGTTGAGGCTTCAGTTCTACTCTTTCTCCTGTCCTTATCAGATTTCCCTCTAAGTTGATCAGATGC
The DNA here is from genome assembly GCA_032191745.1 of Picea mariana. NCBI lineage: Eukaryota > Viridiplantae > Streptophyta > Pinopsida > Pinales > Pinaceae > Picea > Picea mariana. Next base: position 4,857 of record JASDQU010330201.1, read on the forward strand.
CACAATATTAGATTCTACCTCCACGACTGCATCTTGCATATGAGCTAAGGAGGCAGATCTCCTTTCTCTCAGTAAAAGGCAAAAATTAGGGTCAAAAGCACTGGCATAGGTGATTTTGGCAGAGGTCTCAGGAGGGATCTTATTGTACAGTTTGTTGAATCTTTGAGAGAAATCAGAGACAAAATCTCCTTATTTCCTCTTTAGGGATCCAAATTATGTGATATAATACAAAAAGTCCTTTTTGTCCCCCCACTACCTCAGAAAAGCATCATCTAAAGCCTCAATCCCGATGATAGATCCAGCGGGCAAAGCCTTAAACCACTTCCTAGCCTCGCCATCAAGGCTATGAACAAAAATCCTCATCCATACATCTTCATTCTCAATGGAATGGTTGTCTATATAACTATAAAAGGCTTCAAGATGTTCTTCTGCAGTTATGTCTCCCTCACCTATGAACTTGGGCAACTGCTTAAGGTAGCCATCCGCTGGCAGAGCATTTAGAGGCTAAGGTAGAACAAGAGGGGCATACCTAGTAGCTACTATAGCTTCCATTCTAGTTCTGGGGGGATTATCTCCTGCCATTTGTATGTGAACTGGAGGAGAACCCGAAGGGGATGGAGTTTGGCTATGTGAAACTGGGACAGTGTTCCTAGGAGGTGAAGACAAGGGGCCTGAGGGAACAAAAGTATCCCCTTCTGCAACTGCACCAACTCTAATATGAGGAGGAGTAGGAAAGTCTTCTAAGGTCAAAGCTCTCTCCTTCAACTTCACAACTTCGGGGGAGAAAGGGGTGTCAAAGCTCTCTCCTTCCAAACCAAGAATAGGAGAGGAGAAATCAGCAGGAAAGCTCCCAAAACTTAAATTTCTTGACACTCTCACAGTTTGTATAATAGGAGAATCAGAAACAACTATTGGAGTTTGTAAAAAGGGATTATGCAAATTATCAGAAAAACTTGGTCCAACAATGGAGGTACCTTTTTGAGCGGTCTTTCCCTTTCTGATAATTTTCTTCGGGTCAGCTTCAGACGTTGCTAGAGGCAGTAGTGAAGTGGACCTCGTGTGTCTGCCTTTAGGATCCAAAACTGAAACAGTGAAGTCGCCAGGTGCAAGTTGCAATCTTGAATGGTACTGATATCTAATGCACCTTCATAATTAGAGCTTCTTTGTCATTCTATCCCAGGGAAAATTCTTCAATTTGTTTCTCGACAATGGCACCAAAAATGTTAGCACTAGAAGTCACCTTCATATTGCATTGAAGGTAAGCCCAGTACCCATTAGTTTATATGTCACGTGTAATTGAGTTTTGAGTGGTCAAATGGAGAAAACTCAATAATAATGGCGTTCTAACTCAGAAATCTGGACTAGCATGCACCAGCCATTGAGGTCTTGAATCAACTTTAGTTAGTAAGTTAGAGTAAGGGTGAGTAGGAGGAATATTTAGTGAGAAAGGTGTAGAGGTCTGCTATGAACATCAGATTTTCCAGCAGCCTAAGGAGGAAAAACTTAAACACGAGGTCTTCTTGGATTCAAATTTCAAGGAAGCTGAAAGAAAGTGTAACAGTACTATAATCAAACATTTATCATAATACAATTACAACAATCCATGTGAATCAATCAAACATGAACTCTCTCAGTATCAGAGGCAAATAAGATGGAGTAAGAAAGCTGACTTAGATTAACCAAGATGTCTCAAAAACAAATACATAACCAGAGAACCAGCTGTTCTCAATCAAAATATTACAATAGCAGGGAGCCTAGCTCAACCATTCAACCTTAACAAAATATCAAAACTTCCTATATATACTAAAATGTTGCAACCACCAGGAATGTGATCAGATCACTACCTTCAAAGCCTTCAGTCGGTGCCCACTCTATCAGGTTGTGCAGACCTCATTATTTGAGATGCGAGCCAAGCATAGTTATGTGCTTTACAGGAAAAATTTCCCATAAGGAAGCTTCAGATCGTAAGTGTGCCTTCATGGCTACTCTCTGCAACATTTTCCATTTATGGGATGAGGTGAGGTCTCAACTTTTGCCCACAATCTTCAATAATTGTCTTCATTGGCATTAGGACTGGGTCTGACACCCATAATTGTTCTTAGACAGTCCAATGACTTTTGCGAGTCCATTCTGACGCCTCGAGGCCATGAATGGTCTTTGTCTGTGACCAATGCGAGCTTTAAAGGTGGCAGTCTGATAGCATATGCGCAGGGGTGATGTGGAGTGAGGTGCTTGGCGAAAACTTGCATGGCCCAATAAGTGAGAGATGGCCATGTGGAAGGAAGTGATTAAGGGAGTAGAGGCTAGGACGAGGTTGTGGTGGCAAGGGAAAGACAGAGGTGGCAGAGGAACGAGGGAGGTGTGATAGGCGGGGAGGAGGTGACGTGTAAGGGAGAGTGGAATGTGAGTGGGACAGGTGTCGAGAGGTGAGAGGAGGTATCGAGAAGGGAGATGTGATAGGTGGAGAGAGGGTGCTTGAGCTGCTTAGGCGTCCAATCTTTTCATTTTCCATGTGGAAATCATGGGCAGAATGCCACATGATTTACACCATAATGCTCTTGAGGGTAAACCTCATTTTTTGTTTGATTCTTAAGAAACAGTGTGCAGATCCTTGTGTTAACAAAACTGCCACCATATTTGGCAGTCGATTTTATTATATATATTTATTTTTTAATTATGTCACGGAGCCTCCTTGTGCATTTCAGGGTGCCACGTGGTGCCTTCCTATTGGTCCACATGGCATCTTTTGAGTTTTCCACTTGTGAGTGTTGACGTCACCTCCACGTCATGTTGTGACACATGGAACCTTCTGGGTGGTGCCACATGGCATCACTTGGGGGTTCCACGTGGCACTTTTTTACTGGTCCACATGACACCCTAAAAACCTCAAATCCAAGTGACACGTGGAAGCCTCTGGTGCTGCCACATGGCATGTTGATGTCATCATCACATGTGTCACCCATTTGCGCTTGCCACGTAGGTTGTATGGACGTTGATTTCATCTGTACTGATGTTGATGTTAGTAGTACGGATGCTAACTCATCCCTATTGACTGGGCTAGGTTGACCAAAACTTTAACCACTTATATCTTCCGTTTCGTAACTCCGTTTGACGAGTTGTTTGCGCCATTAGAAATCTTGCGACGCTCTCTTCGCGATCATGTTGTTTTCACATAGTTTTGGGAACTTTGATTTTTTTACCTTTTGTTGTTTGTTGAAGCCATTATGAGCATTTTGATTTGCTTATGTGTGTTCTGAGTTGTTCTTAGCTTTCTCTCGATCAGGTGGATTTTCATTCTGGCATACTGAACTTCTTTAATATTCCCACTGTATATTTTCCTTGACTTAGGAAAAAGTCTCATTGGTCCTCTGTCATACTTCTTGTCCCAAGAAGTAGTGCATTATACCCAGATCCTTCATCTTGAAATCAGAAGTCAAAAATTGATTGTAACAACACAACTTCTTGAATAAGTCATCAAAATCATGTTCTCGTCACCAACAATGTAATAGTATAGGTTTGGATCAGCAACACTCTTGCTGAAACCCAAACTTCATCAAGAATTCATCTATCTGATGTAGTTTCCAACTCATGGATGGTAGTACATATGGGAATGCATCGGGTTGTTGGATCAATATGTCTCATCATAGTTCACTCTCTCTGCTTGTGAGAATCCTCTAATTATAAGTCTTGTTTTTGTATTTCTCGACACTTCCATCAGCTGCATGTCTTTCTGCCTCTTGCAAAGTTTGTCAAGCCCAGACAAGCCTTTTATGGCTTACTGTAAAGTCCCTGGGAATATCAACTGGAACAACTGGATCAACTGTATCAATGGATGTCTCACTCTGAACTAATGAGGGGGAGAAGGTATTTGTCTTTTCATTCTTCTCAAATAATCTTGACTCCCTTTTAAGTCTTGAAGGAAAAACATCTTCCTTTGTTTTTAACCTGCCTGGAACAAGGAAACAAGATAAGAATATCTCCTAGAGGAGATTCATGAGTATATCTCTAAAATCAAAACAAATTAAGGATTATTGTCACAACTACAACACCTACTTGTAATGTAGCATGATAATTTAAAACAATCAAACCTGGAGTCTTCACTTCCAGTGTGTTGTTCTTCTGAATGCACTGAGACCTCTCTCGGTCCATGATTTCAACAAGGGTTCCTTCTTCCAGCAAGTACCCTTATGACAATGATGCAAATAATATATATACAAGTGCATACCTAAGAGTGGACACCAATGGAGGTTATGCTTGTTTGTTAGTGTCATGATGATCAATGACATTCCTCGCTTGTTTTCCATAGACTAGAAGGCACATTATGTTGTTGTAGCTTCCTGTGGCCACCTTCCACTGCTACATTCTATAAACATGCTTGTTTTCCCTTGTAGCCACTTATACAAGTCTCTGTATCAACCTTGTAGCTCAAGACTATAATCAAGGATTTAATGTTGTTTGTAGATGACAAAAGTAATAATGAGAATTTCCTTGTAGTCAACCAATGTATTTATTTTCTGAAATACCCTTGAGCTGCTAGCACAAATATTTAAGACCAAAAACTTCAAGCAACCATTGTTGTTGTCTTAAATTTCCTCTTCTATCTTCTTGCTAACCAAAGATCTGGTTTCCTACATTCTGCAAAAGCAAGTTCGAAATTTCCATAAATTTCATAAAGCTTATTCCTTTGTTTTTTCTGCAAAAGAAACTATCCAAGGTCATAAAATATTAAGGCTTCAATCTTTGCTGGTATGTTGAGGCTTGTTACAGAAGTGGTATGAAGAAAAAATCTTTGAACAATGCTCTTCAATTTTTCTTCCATATGAAGAAACAAGCTACCTATTGCTTGATTCATGAGACAAGTATTCATTAGGAAAATCTTCAATGACAACCATAGTCTTTGCCCGCCACATAACTTTGGATTCCTTACACAAATAGTTCTCTTTAATTCTTGCAAGGCATGTTCATGTCTGGAATTGCATTTTTCCTAGGAGAACCCATAGGAGTCGAGCATTTTTGTGTTGTCTCAGTACCATAATCTTCTTTAACAAGTACTAGTGCACAGTCAGGTAATTTACTGTCATCCATGGCTGAATATGCCATCGTGCCTCCAATATTTTCTCTTCATGAAAAATTTAGCATACTAGTAAACGAGGTCTTAGACTCCCCCACCAAAACATTTACTTCCCTTTTGTTTTGTTGAAAATTCACACAGAGAGATATTGCTTTTGATTTAAAAAATTATCTGAAGGTTGTTTTGAGTCTATGGTTCTGTTGCCTCGAGAATTTCTGGATTGTCGGCTACCTTAGACTGTTCAGACTTCCTAACACAATCATGTAGCTGGTATGTTGAGCCTCTCCTAGGCAGCGGCTACCCTTTCTAGCAGACCGAGTTACCAAGGAGCAGATGGTGGCCTTTCTATGTTGTCTAGGAAGTTGAAATAGAGTTCGATCAGGGTCTTAGACCTGCTACCAGTTTTAAGGAGGGTTACCACGGGGTTAACTAGATCTAACCCCCTTTAATTTTACCACAACAATGAGGATGGGTCTGCCTACTTCCTTTACGCCACATGAACCTTTCTTCTAGGCTGTGACAACCTTAGAGGCCTGCGACCATCTTCTTCTCTACCACATAAATTTAATTTAGGTTCGACCTCAACCTTTACAATGCAATTAAGAGAGGTTCGGCCTCATCATCTACCACTGAATTTAAGGAGAGGTCCAGCCCTCTTCTCTTCATATCTACAACAGAATTTTGGCAGCCCTTTACCTTCAGCTTTCATGTGCAATGATCTTCTTCAAGCCTACTCTGAAACCATGTTGAGTTTTCAATGAGCTATGGCTCATGTATTCTCTTAAAATTTTATGTTTAACTATTACTTGAACCATAACTACTACAACAAACCAAGATCACAACAAGAATAACCATGCACAAGAACACAAGAAGTATCCCGGGAAACCCTTCTCAACAAGGGAAGAAAACCCAGCCAACCCTTTGCTATATTCCTCAAGAGAAATACCTCCCACACCATCACCAAACCTAGCACACAAGAGTGTGTTGTAATTCTCATAATTTCAGACCCCAACTTCTGAAATTATGAGATGACACAATAAAGAGTGTGTTTCCTCAATGGGGATTCACCTTTATTTATACAAGACTTGTCACATCAAATGATGTGTCTATTGGCACAATAGGGCCGACATCAATAAATCAAAATATAATTAATAATTACCATATTAATTATCTTTTATATTAATTATCTTTTACATTAATTATATTTTACATTAAGGTGGGGGCGACCTGTACCCTTTACATAATCAATAGGGTTACAGATAAGTCTGACTCTTGAACAATATAGCAAGGTATCTCATACACCCATTAGTGCTCAGCCACTAGGGGCACATCCATCTGTGCTCAGCCACATGGATGTCTCTCTATCTCACTGTGTCTCGCAAGATAACCACACTCACTAGTGCTCAGCCACTAGGATCATGTTTACATGTGTTCATCCATAGGCACATCCAACTCAGCAGATCTTCTTTCTCACTGTGTTACACATGAGAGACATCTGGAGTTCATCATCTCAACTCTCTGCTCAAAGGACGCTAATACATTGTTTTCAACTATGTCTCATAACGATGCACCTAGCTCATGGGAATTCACACGTTCACCTTGTGCTCAGCCACAAGCACGTCCAACTCAGCAGATCTCCTTTCTCACTACGTTACATAGGAGAATCATCTGGAGTTCTTCTCAACTCTGTGTAAGGAGGAGACCATCACTACGTTCCAACTCTGTCTCAGATAGGAACCACACACCCATCTCAAGGGCTCTCTCTCAAGTCTATGTCCTGGAGGATGTCTCACACAGATGTAATCATCAACAATAACTATATAAAAGGTGGCTATGGAAAAGGAAATTTTGAGCAAGTGGTGGAGTTCGTTTCTCCTATTTTGAGTAAGAAAATTTTTGAATCCCCTTCTATATTTCATGAACATAATGATAATGTTAGAGTACAAAATCCCATATTGGCAGAGTTTCAGGTAAGGTGTCCTCTTCAAGCCTGAGATTGGTTGATGATGGCTAGAATAAGGACATTTCTTCCTTCGAAATTGGAGGGGTTATTGAAAGGGAGGCATGGTCGTACCTTCAATGCTCGATTTTCTAGAAGGTATAGGATGTATGGATAACTCTTTCTCCTTTGTGGAAAGTTAAGGGGTTTCATGGGTTACTTCTAGGGATTTCCTTAGGCCTAGACCTATGTGTCAAAATATAAAGACTTAAGGGATGGTGGGGGGACTATGTATAAATGTCCCCTTCTATTCCCTCAGGATCAAAGAGTAGGAAATATTCTATTTTTATGGCTCAGGAGAAGGCTAATAAAGAGGTTATGGTGGTTAATCAACCTATTTTAGATGGCCTTCTTAGAGAAACCAATACCTTAGGGAGGTGCATGTTAAACTATGAGTCCCGAGACAATCACAAAGTTTGAGACCACCTTCTTATGAGTTGGAATCATTATCTACTAATGAGGTGTTGTATTTATCCTTGATGAAGTGTTAGTGTGTTGGCATTCTTTAGTTTACAAGGTGTTTACATCCATGTATTATTAATTGATATCATTTGATGGATATAGAGAATGGATAAATCATTTTTTTGCCAAGTTCTTGTGTTGTGTTTGCATGCTCTATTTCTTAATATAGTATCAAAATCATGGTGAAGAGATGGTAACAATATCAAAGCATGTTTAGTCTCAAGGGCTTGGTAACTTCTCCATGGTAGTGTTCCATGCGAAATTTGAAAATCTAAGTTTTTTTACAGTAACCATTCTTAGCATGGTAGAGCCATATAGAAAGGTCAAAGAAAATCTAGCTTCTCAAGTAAGCTAAAGAACCAATGCTAGCTACAATATTTGCATCTATTTAGACACCTTTTTGGCAAAGACAAGTGAAATATATGATTTGTTACTCCATAACCTCCACTCCATCTTGATCATCAATGTAATTATCTC
>JASDQU010330202.1:0-5000 GCA_032191745.1 Picea mariana
CTCCTACTCGGCGAACAACCGAATTACTTGCTCTATAATAGGCCCTTCCAGGCGTTGTTCCACTATCACAACCACTTGGTCTAGCTATAACTCCATTACTCTTGCTTTAAGTTGTTGAATGGCCTCAGCTAGCTTCCCCACTTGAATTTCGGCTGACTCTTCTTCCTCCTATGCCAAGCCCATCACAGAGCGAAGTGCTTTAGTCATTGCCTCCTTGACCATAGTCTGCTTTGCAAGAAGATAGTCTTTTTCTTTTTGTATCCTTGCATTTTTCTCCTCGAGCATTGCCCGAATTTCATCTTTCTCCTTCTACGTAACTCAAATTCACTCTAAGACCTCCTCCTTTTCTTGCTTCAAGGCTTATGTAGCCTACTCATTTTCTTCTTGGACTCGATGAATTCGAGCCTCTGTTTCATCTGCTAGCCTTCGTAATTGGGCGGGCTCATCCCCCAATTCTGCAATCTTCGACGAAGAAGGCGCAGTAGGTACTGTGCGGCTCGAATATATGGCTTGATGTATCTCCTTCAACTCCTTCTCGATTCTTTCATAAATCGTCTCCTGCTTTGCTCCATGTCTCTACAAGATATCCTCTGAAGTGTCCTCCACGACTACGATGATGAGATCAACATTGTCCATTGTGAGAAAATTCTTTGACTGGGGTTTATTGGCACGAGTCTTCTTTATTAATGAGGATTTATGTGGAGAAACCTTCCTCTTATTTGATGTTTCAACCTCGGTAGGGGGATCCTTCAGTGGTGTAACTTCTCCTTTGCCTTTCTTTTCTTCTTTTGGATTCACTTCATCTCTTCCTCCTACTGTGGGTGAATCAGGCCTACTTTCCTCTGAGGCGTTATCCTCATCATCAGTTTCTATGTTCTGCGCTTCCTCCTTTTTCTTCTTTGTCTTTGCACTAGTCTGTCCATCATGCTTGACCCGGGTGAGCAAGGGAATTTCGATGATGTCGGGGTCGGAGAGTTCTGCATCTTCCACCAGTATGAGGAACTCTGCTGGCCATTCTTTGGTGATCTCCTCCATGTCTTCATCAACTAGTTTATAGTATGACTGTAGCTCCTCCTTACTTTCATCCCTATGCGCAGTGATGTAGATAAAGTGTCCATTTGCGTGAAACTTCGCTAGCGGTCTGTATTGGTGCAATGTATTGGGTGTCATTTGTGGAAATGCCTTAATAGCATGATTCATTTGTTGGTAGTAAGCATGGAAGATAGCATTCGACTGCCACTACCTCGACATGTCATTTGTATACCACAAGGTGGAGAAACTTGCGGCCAATGGCTCCGATGGCTCAAATTCTGAGAATTTCGCTCCTTCCGGCATTTTCCAAGCAACAAAGGTGATCAGTACCAGTAACCAATTGAAATGGAATTCATAGCCCTGATCCTGCACTTCGCAAAAGTCCTTCTCGAGCTTGTTGACGAGGTAACTCACCCAGTTCATTTGCATTCCTTCTACGCACTTTCCTGCGAGGTCTACGACGAATCCAGTGACCTACGTCGAATAGTTCTTTCTGATGATCTTACCAGCTATAAGCTGAAAATCTAGGTGCACTACTCCATCCTGGATGGAGGCTACCTTGTAGCCTCGCTTTCCCTTCTCTACATCACCATAGTCCTCCTTTATGCATATTCCAGGGATGGATCTGAAGTCTTCCCTGGGTAGAACTACCAAGGGTCCGATCCCCACATGCTCAATCCTGTGATGAGGTGGATCAGCATCGAATCCATAGTGACACGCCTGTCGATCCATACATAGCCTCCATGATAGCACAAGAAGAGGATTTTAACGCAAGCGTTAACCTCCTAGTGTCGGCCAAAGTGATGGATCTTCATCACATTCAGGATCGTTGATTGCGCAAGATCATTTATCCATGACTGGGAGACTATCTGAGGATTCTTCCTAGTCCTCTTCATCAAATATCAATGTGCTATGAGCATCACGTAGTTCTTCCTGTCTCTGAGGTTAAAGTCGTTGTTCTTCAAAGTTGGGATGTGTCCTAATTTGGGTCCAACTACGCGTATCCCCTTCAAGATGTACACAATGATCAACGTATATTCAAAGTCATGTGGGATACTGTCATGGCTAACTGTTTTAGCCAAAGGTGGTATGTATTCAGGCAAGACCAATGGAATATGCTTCACGTTAGCCAAATCATCACGGTGTGTGCTTCGCTTCTTAGTCACAGTCTAGCTAGAACGTCGTCCAGCCGAGGGGGATGCTTGATATCCTCTAGTCGACGATGCATGTATTCCTACAGACAAAACTCTCTTAGCCATGATCTCCACAAGAATCTCCTCCACAGATTTCTCTAATGCGCTATGTTCGCCCGACATTCACACTTGTAACCAAATAGATCAGGTAGGCGAACAGACAAGCGAGGTAATCACACAAATGGTGAGGTCTAGAAATCACAACGCGGTATGCAATCGATTCTATGTTAGCTTGGATAATCAGGGGTGGAAAAAAGTGGTCTCGATGTAGCGTCCAATGGGTTAAATAAGCAAGTGTCGTAACGGATTCCTCCAACGAGTAGGAATGCCTCAATCAATACGAATCTGTCCGTTATGGCGTGGTCCCAACGGTCTTTCCATCAATAACTGTGTTTCTATCTATTCTATAGCATCATTCTAATGGTTGGCGTACCTCCAACAGTCATATAGATTTTCAATAGAGAAGTTTCATTCTGTGTGGTTCTCTTATTCCGGTGAGGTTCAAGTTCTGCAGATCTGTCTCCAGCGAATTTTTCTATGGAGCTTTCTGTAGTTTTTCTAACTTGGCTTTCCTCTTACTGAGCTTTCTTGCTTTCTTTCCTATGATCTGAGTCTCTGGATTCCTCTTTCCATTCTTATTCTTATCTTCTCTTAGCATAATGACTTCGTGTTGTTGATGTTCTTTCAAAGGGTTCAGAGGTAATACCTCTTTGGTTACTAGGTCCTAGGTGGACATACTTTCATCTTGCATGGATAGGTCCTTTAAACCTTCTTGCGCTCTTTCAACTTCGACATCTACTTCTCTTTCATTTTGTTGCTTCGACTCAACTTCTCATTCTTCGAACAGCCAATCTATTCTTCTAGATATGAGATCCCTTAGTTCTTTCTTTTTCTTTTATGTGGCTTCCTCCTTTGCTTTCCTTCTGATCTGATCCTTCTTCATCCAAATCTTTCCTAACAAAAGTGGAAAAGGGGCGTTGTTCTCAACAAACTTAATGACTTCAAATTATTCTTCAGTCGATGTTTCATGAGAAATCATAGGTATACTAGTAACTCTTCCACATAGGGTTATCATATTTCCCTTAAACAAGCCTATCCTTCCCAATGAAGGTATCATAGCAGGCTTTCCCAAAATTTCCCAAGTGCTTTCTGGCATAATGTTCACATGTGTTTCTTCATCTAATACACAGTCTATGTCGAAGTCTTCTATTCTTGTAATTATGCAATGTTTTTTCTTTCAGGATCTCTAGTAAACTGATGTCTCTGTGATCCTCCATTACTTCTTGTAACTGTATTAACATAGTCTCTGACTCTTTTTTTGTATGATTCTTTAATATGTCCTTAGTCTCTTGACCTTCTTTATAGGTTTCTTGTCTCATGTTCATCTTTTCAACTTTAGCAATCATCCTTGGGAAGTCCTCAACCTCATGACCAATAGCTTTACAACAAAGACAAATAGGACATGTACCAGGGCATTCCTTAGCAAGATGTCCCAGGATTCTGCAATTATAGCATAGTGTTAATCTTCTCTTTCTTTTAATCGATCCCCCACCTTTCATGTACTGTGAACTGGGATCACAGTGTTGGACCTACAATCTGCAAAAACTCTTTCTAGGTTCCTGTATCCACTTATTAGTCCAAAAATTCTTCCTATGCATAGGAATAACATATATTTCTCTATTTCTATCAAATTTATTCAGATAAACTCTTTCTTCTAACGGTGCCCTAGTTTTTAGGCTAGGGAAAAATCTATCAAACATACCTAGATTCATACTTTTCGAAGCAAAAATTTCCACTTCTCTTACCTTTACTAGAGAAAAAAGATTTAAGATCTTGCCTCTTTTCTTCAGATCCGGTTTATTTCTTAGTACATAGCTTCGCAAGTCAAGTATAATATTGCACACTACAGCAACAGATCTACGCACAAAGATTTCTCTTTTCGTCAGTTCCCAGCAATCACAGTTCTAGGTGTTGGCAACGGAACCATTTGTTGGCATAGAGACAGACCCAGGGTTCAACGCTTCAACAACGCACCAACAAAAACCCTAACTACCGACCCTTTCAGAAACACCTGCAAAGTAGATGAAGTCTCACCCGAGGTAGAGGAAGGGGGGTTGCAGGACTCATGTGTCTACAACCAAGCTGGGACACAGATCTGTGATTGTAATACTTAACAGATCACTTAGTAAACACTAAGCATTAGTTCTTGAGTCTCATTCACATCACAGATTAAACCCTTATTACAAATCAACGCAGTAACAATAAATATCAAGTACTTCAATCACTTAGCACATAGCATTAGCTCATATCTAGCATTCAATCATCTTTAATCACTAAGAAACAACATCAGATGCATTCATCATACATTATAACAACACACTAAGCAATTAAACAACATAAGTCCTAAATCACATTTCACAAAGAACATCAAGACACAGGATATACGTGGTTCACCCCAGTGTGGGGTTACGTCCACCAACTTCTTCTTCTTCTTTATTAGTCTTCAATCTAATTACATTTCGGTGCTCCTGTGCACAAAGCCACAGAGCCAAGCTTCACACTAGACAGGTGATCTGCGCACAACGCACTAGATCCACCTTCCCAAAAACCAGGTCAAGGCACAAAGCCAACTCCTTATCCACAAAAATCCTTGAATAGTCTGTTGCACTGAGCAACTTACAATCTCTTGCACTAAGCCAACATTAACCTATTGTGCACATAGCCAACAAATCATAGTAGTATTTCTTACATCACTTGCACTAAGCTTCTACTACT
>JASDQU010330202.1:10000-12177 GCA_032191745.1 Picea mariana
TTTGAAGTTGCAATGTGACCCCGTCTATCAAATTCTTACGTACTTCTTTAATCCTAGATTGAGTTTATGATTTTACCACATTGGTATTTAGGGATTCCTCAACCGTCTTGCAAATTTCCTCTTCATGTTTTTGAGTAGCATCCTATTGACTTTAGAGGAATGGAATGGGTTCTCTACTTTCCATCAAAAAAATTGCAAGTGTGGCACTTGCACACATGGGATTGATCAAATTTAAATAGTGTTGGCAAATGGTATCTTTCTATGAGGATTTTATGGGTGTTGTTGTCACCTAAAATATCCCCACCAAAAGGCCCATCATGCAATTCATTGAAATCCCTTCAAGCACCTTCATGTTCAAGGAATCATAACAAGACTATGTGATTATTTAATCTAAAGAGGATTCATCCTACCATGTTATATTGAGTAGATTTGAGCCTTCATGTTATTTTTCCTTTCTAATTCAAGTGTTATATGGAAGTATCATATTGTAAGTAAAACTTTAAGTCTTGGTACCACAAATTAGTGAGGACTAGGATAATTCACCAAGTGTAAAAAAACATAGAGGCTTTGTTTTCTCTACCTTCTCATTGGTTGTGTACTAAGACTTAGTTGCTAACTTTATTGACCTTATCCTTTCAATAACTTGGTAGGTTTAAATTCCATGCCATATTCCTGAATCATAGTAACCCAACTACCTCTCTTATGTCCTCATTCTTTTTGGGTGAACAGAGACTATAGCATGGGGTGAGGTATTATTGCGAAGGTATGGCTCTTGAGGATGTACGATCTAAATTTGTTGACATATTTTACCAAGGGGTAAGATTGTTTTTCCACTATGGGATACTTCGATTCATCCCTTGAAATTCCAACACTTATGAAAGTAACCAAAAACTCATTATATTCACTATTTTTTTAGTTAAGACAACAATCCAATGGTCAAAGGAAAAGGTGTAGAGATGGAAGTCCCTATTACAATCTAGGTTGACAAGAACATGAGTGGATGAGATAACGCTCTTAATTTTATAAAAAACCTATTTTTATAAATGTGTCCAAATACATTGAGTGTCTTTCTTAATCATACCATTCAAATGCTTAATGATTTCAACAAAAAATTGAAATGAAATTCCTATTGAAATTTGTTTTACAAAAAAAATTATTGCATGACCTTCTTTGTAGCCGGGAGAGGGATCTAGGATGTGACTTTTACTCTTTATGGATTATAATAGCCCAATTTTCCTAGCATGTCTTTGTATATGTCCAATATATTTATCCTTAGTTGGTTTGATGACTTGTAATATTGGACTTAGATATCAATGAATTCATGCAGACTAATTATGCATATAGAGATGTGTGTGTGTGTGCGTGCGTGCTAGGTATAACTTGTTATCTAATAATGAGCTATTATATTAATGGTTGGGAAAACCATGAGAATGTATGTAATGGTGTTGATCTAATTTTTTATGTGATGATTTTATAATGATGATGTAATTACTACCAGAGAGTGACAATTGTGGTAGGTTGTTCAGTTATATAGGACTCTTGGATGAAGGTGTTTTATGTTGACCTAGGATAAATTTCATGGGGCTTGTTAAGCCATTGGAGTAAGAACTCCAATCTTATCATTGGTGAACATTAGAAGGTTTTGAAATCCTAATTGACATGGATATCATGAGGTGATGTGTGTGTGTGTGTGTGTGATTTTGCTTCTTGGTGATGAAGGAAACCAATTATTCAAAGGATAATTGCATGTGTTATTTTTTTTTTGGGAGAACTCTAGGTTAGGATTATAACAAAAAAAAACATAGAGCATAGCTTATAATGTTCTTGGCTATATAGGAGAACTCTTGAGTGATGGAGGCACCTTCAAAAAGGAGATACTTTGAAGCTATGATTCCCTTTAAGGTATAAGTTAACTTTGGCATTAATTTATTTGAAGGCCTAATAGATGTAGATGCTTTGGATGAATGGTTAAGTCTACTAAAATTTTATTAATGTGTTCAAAACATTTATGGCAGTGAGAAGATCACCTTCATGCTCTTTAAGTTCCTTCCTTATGTCAAATATTGGCGGTACACTTACTATGTCCAACATGTTGGAAATGAGTTTGCAACATTTTAGGATAGAACCCACTTGGGTGGATTTTTTATGCCCTCAAGGATGAATTCTACCTTGTTGGA
>JASDQU010330203.1:0-12908 GCA_032191745.1 Picea mariana
AGTCTTTTATACAGAAGCATCCAGAGTTACTCAAGCGTTGCAGACAACAATTTTTCTCAAGGGGAGGGGCATGTTAAGCCCTAATATTGGCTCATTGCCCCTTAATTGGGGCATATTAGATTAGTAATGTTATTTTATTTATGTTGGCTTTAGGCCATTAGTTGTAATTATACCTCCTAGTCTCCTATATATACCAAGGAGACATTTTCATTTTGAATCATCTTGTACTTGAACATTTAAGTGGGGTAAAAGGAGGTTGCCCCCTTGAAGAGGCTTATTATCTGAAATTCTCTCTTTTTCAAGGCGTTGAGTACTTTTTCTGAGGATTTTCTATGCTATATTTGGTTCTTAACAAATCCATCCCCGAAAATGGTGCCATTTATGTTAGTACTACGAATCATCCTCTGACTGCAAGAGGATAATCCCAGTACCCATAAAAATATGTGTGAATGTAAAAGAGTTTTTAAAAGGTCAAATGGAAAAGACTCAGAATAAAAAGGTTTTAACTCAGGAATCTAGGCTAGCATGCACAAGCAAATGAGGTCTTGATTAGATTTAGTCAGTGAATAGGAGGAAGACTTATTGAGGGAGGTTTAAATGTTTTCTATTAACATCAGGTCTTCAAGCAGCCCAAGGAAGAAAAAATCAAACACAAGATCCTCTTGAATTCAAAGTTTAAATAAAACTAAAGAACATCACAACGGTATTATAATCAAACATTCATCATAACACAACCATTAAAAACTCATGTGGATCCTCAAATCATGAACACTTCAACATAAGAGGCAACAAGATGATATAAAGAGAAACTGACTTCTACTAATAAAAAATTCTCAAGTTTCATACACAACCAGAGAACCAGTCTACTTAGTCAAAAATATTACAATTCGGGAGCCTCAGCTCAACCATTCAAACCTCCTTCATCATTTGGAACAATTATTTATAACAAAAAGGAAAGGCAACATCTAGAGGTGCGAGCCGGCCCTTCCTCACATCGGATTCTCCAAAAACACTTATCAATCGAACACATGTGTTAACAACTATTCAACAAATTGCTATAAAAAAGGAAACATGTTGGAAACCAATGCAACAAAATTTAAATGGCGTTGTCTTCATTGATGCACATCCCTTTCCATGCCAAGCAAGGATGATTTTAAGGATGGAAATTTATTTTAAAATATAGAAACCTTGGCGAATCTTACTAATCCTTCATATGCCAACTATAAATTTTTGGCGATATTTTTGTACAAATATTCAAATTTCTAAGGATTTTATATAGTTTTTATAAATTTTTGGCAATTTTTAAGGTAAAATAATTTTATCCTATAGAATTTGGGCGAATCATTTTTAAAATAACGAATCTCGTTTTTGGAAAAACCATGGAAAATTAGCCCATGAGCGAAATTTAGCCCCTAAAATCATCTATTCCAAGTGTCCTGCATAGGTTGTATGTTGTCATCATGCTTCCACCTATGGTCTTATATCTTCTCCACATCATCAACCACCCAAAATATTGATAAAATAAAACCCCTTGATTTCAGGTTCTAGTTGGTAGAGTCATTCAGTAGCGTGCTGGGTAGCGAGTTTTTGTAGCACCCTTGAAAAATAATCTACAAATTTCGTAGCACAGATCCAAAACAAGCCTGCGGAATTGGTAGCGTCGAGCCTGTATATCTCTGTGTGAAATTCGGTAGTGCCAAGCCTATATATCTCTACAGAATCAGTAGCACCCTCACTAAACTAGTCCTACAAAATTAGTAGCGCCAAAATCAAAACGAATTTGGTAGCACCACTGTAATATGTCCCTACGAATTCGGTAGTGCCATCGTTACACAGCTTAGGAGTTTTGGTAGCATTCCTGTGTACTTCGGCTAGGAGCTTTCGTATATGCATTAGATTTGGTAGATAGGATAGGTTTGACTTAGGACACTTGAGCACACACCACCTTTGGCCAAAGCGATTAATGGGAAATTGTCAACGCTCAATGACGAATTCGGAGGCTATGACCATAGGCAAAGGACCAAATGAATTTGGCAAATATAACACAAAATTTATGAAGGCGCTTAAAATTTTGATGGTGCATTTTTTAGTGCTAACACAGGGTGTGTCCCTAAAGTTTTTGATTGTAAGGAGTTGGTCACCTAGTGCTCTGAGAGACACATTTGAAGCCAGTGGATCATTCAGTTGTGGGATCATTCCCCTGTCTCTTTGTCGCCCCAGGTTTTTCGTAAGAAGTTGAGGCTTCCTGAGCCAATGCTCACCTTCAAAGGTGAATATTACAGGCAGTTCTTAAAAAAGCATGACAATGGACTGGACCTATTACCTGAATTCCTAGAGAACCTAGTGGTCATCCCCGAGGACATCACAAGATTACAAGTTGTCTCATTTAAAAATCCCTTCTGGGAAATTGCATGGATTTTTACGAGGATAACAGGACAAGAAACCATGACCAACATCTCTTGGATGATTCTTTACATTCTTTATTTTATGGTCAATGAACAGGCCATCTTCGATTGGGGTAAGCTGATTTCCATTGAAATATCTTCCCAATTGGTGCAATACAAGAAGGAGAAAAAATTCTTTATGTCATCTTATTTGGTTTTCATGATAGCGCATTGTTGTCAGTTCCTGAGATTATCTGTGTGCAAGAAGGTAAACTGTGAATTGAACCTAGTAACCTTTTGGTATCAAACATTGTGGAGGCACAAGGCCTCCCAACATTTTTATGAAGTCTTTAATTATTTTTTCTCAATTTTTAAGGAAATTTTGTTTGGAAATAACTCCCCCCGGATGTTTGACTAGGCGAGGAAGTTCCTAGATAGGAAGGGGACACTAGAACAAATGGAAAATTATAACGTTATAAATATTTTTGGATCCAAAGAAAATCCTTCTTTCCTTCCGTGCCACATATATGACAAAATGTTTGTTGCTTAAATAGAAAGGAAATACACCTACTAGTTTCATTTTTTCCATGAAAAGAGAAAAAATCAATTCATACCTCTGCCTTGGAAAGTCGTGGAATTCATATTCATAAATATGAACAATATTGATGAATTTGTAGGCCACTTCCACAGCCTCAATTTAAAATATGTTGAAAAGGTAAAAGGGTTCCCTAGTGGTATTTTTGTAGAACATTTATTAGTTGTTGGTTTTAGAAATTCTTTCATTAACATTATTTTGAGTGAAGACAGAGACAATGCCTCAGGCACTCCCACTCATGACACTGGTGACCTAGAGACAATACTCAGCACCAATGAGTTGTACAAGTAGAGAGGAAAAGGTCTGGGTGAGAAAAGTGCCCAATCCCTGACTGTAATGTCAAAGAATACAACATCTCGGAGCAGTGCTCCAATGGCCTACCCAAGTATGAAAGTCACCCATAGTTCTTTAGGCGGAGGAGGAGATAAGAACCCTCCTTCAAAAAAAAATGAAATTTCTCATAAACCTCCATTGAGGAAAAAAATAAAAATCATTGTGAAAGAAGAGGAGGGACATTGAGGAGAAGGTGATGTCCACGACCTCTCCCTCGAGGATATGGAACTCGAAATTAACATTGATAAAGGGTTCCCCAACGATGACCAGTTGGAGAAAACTGCTCACCAGAATCCTCAGATGGAAATAATTGGGACCAATACCTTCAACAAAGAAGAGTACTTTTCATTTCATAGCGTTGTTTTTTATAGCGAATCCAAAAATTTGATTATTGATAAAAGAGATGTAAAGAATAAGAAGGGGAAATATCATTTAGAGATTAACCTATGGAACATGCGGCCTTCCCAAATTTTCCAGATACATCGAGAAACTGGATATTCTCTGGACAATTCTATTGGACGTCTTGAAGCGGAGAATGTCAAGTTAAAGGAGTGAATCAAAGAATTGGAGGAAGCTTTAATGCCCCTTCCAATGCTTTCTAGTCCTTTAGCAATGATCGGGCCTACCACACTTGCAGAAAAGTTAAAAGGATTGAAAATCCTTCTCACATCATCCCAGGGCTATGTGGAAAAGAATATCAAGAAAAGAATGGAATTAATAAGAGAGGATTGGGAGATGTCAAAGAGCATGGTCTCTTTTCGAACGAGGGCACATGCTTTTCAAGAATATCTGCAAGAAAATTTGAAAATTGAGGAAGGTTTCTACCTCGATGTGGTTGTACCATTTGGTGTTAATGTTACTAATATGACAGAATTGAGAATAAGAGAGGAGTATCTCCCTTCTTCGAACCGATTCAAAAAATTGAATGCATGCTGGAAGAAAAAGGTAAAAAACCTGAATGGTATTGCTCAAGCATGCAGCCAGGCCATAACTAGAAGAGAAGAATTATTCAAGAAGCTAACTGAGATAGATCTAACTGGAAGCACCAATGAGGTCCAAGACCCGAAATTGATACTCAACTCATTGTTCTTAACCAAGCAAGCATTTGACGAACAAGTTGAGATATTTAAAGGGTTGTCATTTGAAAAATTCTATGGCATTCTTGAATATGGTGAAGATGACATGGAAAACTAGCTAGTTGATTATTCGATTAAAAACCAAGATATTGAAGAAGAATTGCGAAACATTTCTACTGATCTAAGGGACTTGGAAGGTGAACTCTTCAACATAAAAATCCGGCATGAAATCAACATGGCGCCAATGAGGAGCTACATTGAGGAGTTGTTCAAAAAGGTTGTCGACAAGCTAACCAATGAAGGGCAAAGGATGGTTGAGATGGTTCCTGTAACCGCCAAGGAGAGCCATAAAAGGACATTAGTGAGCAAGTGAGAAACCATGAGATACCATCATAGTAAGTTCATACTGATCACATATTTTTGTCTTTATAAATCTCTTCATCCAGTTACTCCACCTCTTTAAATAGAAAGGTTTAACTGAAGACTGATATTTTCCTTTTTCTTCTTACCAGGTCTTGCTTCCTTCCACCACCCACTTTCTTCTTTCTACGAACTTCATTCTTATATGTATTTTCTTTATTGTCCGCGGGGGCCCCAATCCCAGTCATTATGACAAATGCATTTTAATTTCAGATAATATGTATTGAACTATATATTTTTTAGAAATTCCAAGAGAGCTRTTTTGGGAACAATCTCGAYTGTACTTTGTAACCCAGTTTTTTTTTAATATAARWTATTTGAGGTTGATCTATTGTTATCTCCATTTGAGTTGCCCATGTATTAATCTGTCAAAGTTCTCTTATGCATGTAGATCATTTTCTTTTAGTTTTCATGTGATCATAAATCTTTAGCCCTACTATGATGGWTGTGAGGAATTATGTTTATTTTCTTTTAAATGTATGAATGTGTGTGTGTGTGTTTCCTRGTCCATTCTCAAGAACTCTCTTTTAAAATAAAATAAAAATATTTTTCATTTTATTTTTTACTTTCCTTTGAAGGACTTCTTTAAAAGTCCCACATTTTATAAATCTTGGACATAGGAGTACCACCTCTATAAAAATGCAAGAGGATTTGCATCCTCGTGAGGTTTTCGTTTTGGTCCTGATGGATTCAAGCGTCAACATTTTTGGTGACCATACTGAAGACATGAACTGAAAATTTGGAACCTGGCCTAGAATTTGGAAAGAAATATATGACTTTACCCCAGGGTAACCAACCCCATTTAGAAATTGGAATGAATAATCAAAAAAGAATTTTGCACCAATTGTATAATCTAGTAATAACAACAGCCTAGACTCGAGAAGAGTTAGAAGGGTCTTGTCAAATCTTAGTCCAAGAAGAAGAAAAAGAAATTCTCCGAAGCAAAAGGAGAGAAGAATGACAAGATCGAAGAAATCAAAGATTGGATAGAGAAACACAATAAAAAGGTCAAGATTGAAGTTGGTCAAGTACAAGGGACCCATCACCCAAAGTAAAAGTAAACAACTCTTTGTTCCTAGAAGTGAAAATTTTGATTCTGAAACCTCCTCAAAAATGGTGAAAAGAGACGAACAACCCCAAATTGAACATCGTGAGGAGAGACAAGGAGGTGAAATAGATGCTGCAAGAAACCAAGGAATCCCAAGGTTTGGAAATAGAAGGAGGGTGAGAGAGTCCCATGTTAATCTCATGGGTGAACAACACGAACTCTCAGTTCTCCCTAAGGGCACCTTGAAGGAATTTTTTGGAGATGGGACAATCGATGAAAAGAGGCATTTGCATTTATTTCTTGACATTTGTGACTTCCACCGAGTTGAACATGATGACATCATGGTGAGGTTATTTTTGCAAACTTTATCAGAAAGAGATTATGAATGGTATACAACATTGCCCAGTAGATCAATTCGCTCATTTAATGATGCTGAAATTATGTTCCTAAATATGTTTTCCCCTAATTGCATACCATACCCTCCTCACAGACTTCACCCAAATTGGGTTAAGGAAGAATGAAAGGATACGAGATTTTAATCTCAGGTTCTATAAGACTTTGAGAAGAATCCTAGAAGAAAAAAGATCAAATTCCCCAATCATTCTCGATTTCTATAAGAATGCAATGCCCCTGAATGTGAAATATGCCATCAGGACATCCTAGATGGATACCCTTGAGGAATAAATGACTAAGGCTACTGAGATGGAAGAAATTATGATTGAAACAATCATCGACCCTGACATTATATTGGGAAGAGTACAAAGACAGATGGAAGGATTGAATACAGATAATCAAGGAGATTCCATCTCGAGAAGAAATGAAGAGTTTAAAACTCAAGCAGCTCAAAATCAAATGGTAGGAGGAGGATTTTTTAAGGGAACCATACCTGACGTAAAATTTGACCCTGCAGCAGCACAGGAAACAAAACAAAGAATTAAGATTGCGCAGATGAAGAGAACAATCAAATAGATGCAGAATGAAATAATCAGGCTGAGAAGGGGAGATAATTACATGCCAAACACAAGAATGCCAATTCCCGAACAAAGCAGGAACCCTCCCTCCAAAAATAGAGTCAGATTAGAGAATATTGAAGACTCACTAAGACCGAGGGTTCCCAGACAACCCACTCCAAATGCAGTTGCTTTGGATGAAGTCTGTGACGAGAAATTAACCAAGCAAGATGGTTATTACCTACCTGATGAATGCTCTGAGACAATGTATATGGATGGATGTGAGGCGTCCATGTACATATATGGAGAGGGAGACAACGATCCTAAATCGCAAGAAAATCTCACCCAGACAAGAGAATTTGTAAATAGACCAAAGAATAAAGGCGACTCTGACAAAGAAAAAGAAAAGGAAAAATCCAATCAAAAAGTGTCGAATGAGAAGGTGGTAGTTGGAACCACAAGGAAACCCATAGCGACAAGCTCAAATCAAATGACGTACAATGTCGTGGAATACTTAAGTAAGTTGAGGATAACCTTGCCTTTTACAGAAGTGGTGAAGATTCCTCAGTAGAGGCAAAATATCTTGAAGTTGATGGATGATCCATTGAAAAGAACGAAAGTTGTTGTTACCACTCCAAAACAGAACCAAGGCCTGTCGACTACTAAACTGAGAGGTAAAATTCCACCCTTCTACATATCAATTGAAAACCATGATGTTGCATTACATAATTGTTTAGTTTATACTGGTGCAAAAAATAATATAATGCCACTCACGGTCATGGAGGCATTGGGCATGAACTACACTAAATATTACAAAACTAGCGAGAGCATATATGCCATCAATTCGAGAAAAGTTTTGACATACGAAGAAATCAAGGATTTTTATGCATGGATTATAGATGCTCCCCATATCATCACAATTTTTAATATTATTGTGGTAGACCTGCCTCCAACATATGGGGTTGTGATGGGAAGATATTGGAGCTCCATGATCGGTGGATATATAATGAACGACGGTAGCTATATGATGCTACTAGGAAAGGAGGGAGAAATGATTAAAGTACCCCGAGAGCCCAGAAAACCTTTCTCTTTCAAGAAGAAGGATAATGAATTAATGGAATACTATGTACACGCCAGGATCGGAAACTATGCTATCTTGGACATGGAGCAGAATGAAAACCTAGAATGAGTTCAAGACTTGGAGGTCCTAGAGTGTGTATTTGAAGGCTACTGGAGAATTTCATTCAAAGGAGCATGCTCTAAATAGGGGAACAAGTTGGGATTGTTCTCATAAGCCCAAATAAAATGACGCATCCTCACGCTGTAAGACTAGAGTTTCCATGCATGAATAATGAGGTAGAATATGAATCTTTAATCCATTGGATGATCCTCGCACAAGGAATGAAAATAGAACATCTCACTGTGACTGGAGATTCATATTTGGTTATCAACCAAGTTAGCCAAAAATAAAAAATCAAAAAGGAAATACTTAAACTGTATTTCAAAAGGCTTAATGAACTAATGGAATCTTTCATCTTTTTCAATATTGCTTTGATTTTAAGGGATAAGAACCATAAGGCCGATTCACTAGATTTGGTGGATTCATTATCAAATCTAGATGATATCCTGAGCAAAACATCTTTCCATATGGAAAGGGCCTTTAGGCCATCTGTGCCCGATAATATTGAGTACTTGCAAGTGTTTGACAATGATGAAAAATTGGAGAATTTTTTGTTAAACGGTGATGAAGAAGAAGATGATAAAGCGATTGTTGTCCCCAAAGACTGCATACAAGATAAATCTTTGTTCACAAAAGATGATCATGCCAAGAATTTTTTTGAAGAAGTTTCAATTCGAAAGGCACAAGAGATAAGAAAAGTCAATATTGGAATGGACCAGTCCCCGAAATGTGTCAATTTGGGAGTCAATTGCACCCCCGAAGAAGTTGATCAATATGTCGTCTTATTCAAGGAATATATTGATGTGTTTGATTGGACCTATGACGAATTAAATACTTATGACAAAACAATATTCCAACATATCATTCCTTTGAGGGAAGCAACCAAACTGGTGAAATAAAAAATAAGAATGACGAATCCCAAGATGAATCCTCTAGTAAAAATTGAGTTGGAAAAGTTGAAGAAAGCAAGGATAATCTATCCCATCAGACATTTAGACTGGCTTTCAAATGCAATGATTGTCAGGAAGAATACTGGGGAAATCCGAATGTGCGTCAACTTTAGAGATCTTAACAAAGCGAGCATAAAAGATAATTTTACATTGCCAAACATGGAGTTTCTACTGCATCAAATCACAGGATCTACATGCATGTATATGTTGGATGGTTTCTCTGGATATAATCAAGTTTTAGTGGTTGAGGAAGATAGACAAAAAACAACATTTATCACACCATAGGAGACATATGCATACGCTAGAATTCCCTTCAGTTTGAAGAATGTAAGAGCTATGTTCCTAAGAGCCATGGATCATGTGTTCATCAGACTGATAGGAAAGTTCATGGCTAACTACCAAGATGACTTGACAGTGCATTCAAGAAAAATGGAGGATCACATCCATCATTTAAGAAAAGTATTTGAAAGATGTAGATCAAACAACGTCTCTGTCAACCCAAAGAAATGATTGTTTGTTGTAACTCAAGGAAAGTTGTTGGGACACATTGTATTCAAGGAAGGAATTTAAATTGACCTGGAAAGAGTTAAATGGATCAATGAACTCAACCATCTGACATCCAAGAAGGGAGTCTATTCATTCTTCTGGAAAATTAAGTTTGTTTGAAGATTTGTTCCTGATTATGCAAGCATCGTAAAACCCATCAATTTGTTGCTGAAAAAAGAACAGAGGTTCGAGTGGACAACAGTTAATTAGGAAGAATTCAACAATATCAAGGGGGCCATCACCACCGCTCATGTCCTCATTATTCCATATTTTCAAAAGGATTTTATTATCTATTCATTTGCTACAGAGGTATTTGTGTCGTTCGTCCTCAATCAGAAAAATAGCAACAAAGAAGAGATCCCAATAAGTTTTATTAGTAAAACTCTACATGACTATGAGTTGAGGTATTCAGAACTCGAGAAATGAGCTTTGGCTCTCATAAAATTTGTGGCACACTTTCGGACTTATATAATAAACTCTCATGTTTTTGCCTACATCCCATTGTCCCCTATCAAGATGCTCCTAAATCAACAGTTGAGGGAAGGAAAATGGGCCAACTGGTTAGCAAAAATTCAAGAGTATGATATTGAGATCAAATCATTGAAGACAATAAAAGGACAAGGATTATGCAAGCTTATGGCGAATGGGGACTCAATCGATGGTTTGATTTCAATCTCATTCGAGGAACCACTAGCTGATTTAGAATGGTACAGAGATATCATATTCTATTTAAGATTCAGAAAATTCCCTGTTACAATGAGTTCCAAGGAGCGAAGGAAACTCAATATGAAGGAAAACCAATATGTATTGATTGTTGACATAATTTTCAGAACAAATTTCGATGGTATACTGCTGAGATACATCGATGAGAATCAATATCCAACACTGATCAAATAATTCCATGAGGTAATGTGCGGTAGACACTTTGCACCCACTACAACTGCTCACAAAATAATCAGAATGAGATTCTATTGGCTGTCAATATTCAGGGACTCATACGCCTCAATAGGGAGATGTTTGGCATGCCAATATTTCTCAAGAAAAATGAAGAAAGTCACGATGACTCTATAGCTGATTGTGGTGGAACAACCATTTTCCCAATGGGGACTTGATGTCATTGGGCCCATTAATCTAAAATATAGCAAAGGTCACATGTACATTCTAACAACTACTGATTATTTCACAAAATGGATAGAAGCAGTGGCGCTAAAGAAGGTCGACGCTAAAGAATTGATTGGATTCCACAAAGACAACATTTTTTCAAGGTTTGGTGTCCCTGATAAATTTATCACAGAAAATGGTTTGATCTTCATTGGGTCAAAATTCATGGAGTTTTGTGGACAATATGGGATCATTATGGGTCAGTCTTCGAATTATTATCCACAAGGAAATGGCTTTGCCGAATCCATCAACAAAACACTTGTGAAGATATTTAAGAAAATTGTTGATGGAAACCAGAGAAATTGGCACATGAAGCTGACAGAAGCATTATGGGAAAGTAGGACAACCCCAAAATATGGTATTGGGATGACTCTGTATATAGTGGTCTATGGGAAAGAGGAAAAAATGCCAATTAACCTCGAGCTTAATGCATTGATATCCATGGTTAATATTGAAGATACAGAAGACACTTCACCTACTTAGAATGGATCAATCAATTAATAAAGCTGGAAGAGGAATGAAGCAAAGCCCTGAACCGAACTTCTCAAAGGCTTCGGATTGTCAAAAAATATTTTGATCAAAGGAAAACCATGAAGAAATTTTAGAAGGGAGAACCGGTACTACTTTGGAACAAAGCCAAGGAAAAGTCATCCATGCACATGAAGTTCAAAGCACTCTAGATCGGACCCTATGTCATCGAAAATATATTGGGATTCAACTCATATATGCTCCAAGACATGAAAGGAAAAAGGTTAATGCTACCTATCAATGGGCAATATCTGAAAGGATTCTTCTCCTAGCACTTTTCACTCTCATTTGTTACGAGGAAAATCTCTCTATGGTTAGGGGTAAACCACAATAGATAGAAATGATTGTAGAAATCAACTCTACTTTCAAGTATGTTATATAAACAAATAATCTAGCAAGACAAGATAAAAGGCCTACCTCATCTAGATGTTCGAAGAAGTCCACCATTGAGCACTTGACCCAAAGCAATATACCTACAACTAGTCATCAACAACCAAGCAACGCAATCATATGGTGATAATATATGATGTTATCACATTCAATAGCATAATCCATCAACATTCATAACAAATAAGCCCATGGAATAATAATTAAAATATTTGCAAGATTTCAATTGGACAAGAAAAGAGTATATCTATTAAGATATAATCACCAGAAATGAATAAGTTACAGACTTCAGTGTCGGCACGGTTTAGAACCAAGAAACTAAGTTCCTTCTAGTTGGGCCTCCACTACTTCAATCCTCCACCAAAGGCAAGCTCATGTAAGAGAGACAATGGAGTTCTCAATCAGTAAGGGAAGAGCTTGGGGGCTGAACAATGTGTTCAGACTTAAAGAACAAAGGGATGCAGACTCAATGTGAAGTGAATAATTCCTCCAGAGTAACTTTTCTATCAAAGTTGAATTCTTTCTCTTCTTTTCCACAGCTTGGATTTGGCCCATTTATAGCCTTCAAGTGGAACTAAAGGTCCAAGTCGGAACGTTTCCAGTATATGAAAGGCCAAGGATCATTGATCTCATGATGTGACATGGAAACCTGACACCATTTTTCAATTTTGGGCACATTTCCCGATTTACACGGGTTATAGTGGTGCAACCTACGTATATGCATGTTGTATAGTAGGAAAGGTGCGTATATGTGGAAAATTGTATTTTTATCTCTGGATTTGCAAAAGGGGACTTCAAGTCTGCATAGGGAAATGGAAAAAGGTCGTTTGTGCAAGAGTGGATGGGGTGACGAAAATCTTGCTATAACATATGCCCCCTAATGTGTGAGGTCAGAGGAGCATTATGGCCAAAATACATTATAAAAAACCCAGAAGTGGAGTAATGGGGATCCAACTGGAAGAACTAGTTGCTCATTACAATCTGTACTGACTTTGCATACATGTCTACCAATTTGAATTACACTGCAAATCCATGTGAAATTATACCAAACAACTATCCATGGCCATGAATAGGAGAATACAAATGTGATTACATGCCAAAGGTTGTTATAGTCATGAACAAGGCCCAATAGAACCGGTCTCAAAATCAATCTGAAGATATCTGTATACAATGGAGTACAATCTGATCTCCCATGATCACTCAAGTCACACATCTATTGTTCCAATGAAAAGGTGGCAACAACTCAGGAAAGTTGCGGCTACATACGGATGTCTTCAAGTCTTCTACACAATCTGCCAAAGGTGCAGGTCTACATCATGTGAATAAAGGAGTTTAGTGTTGCACAACTGA
>JASDQU010330205.1:1529-12213 GCA_032191745.1 Picea mariana
CACACATTCTCTCTCTACCCCCCTCCTCCCTCTCTCTCTCCCTTCCTCCCACTATCTCACCTCTATTTATCTCCTACATGTACCACCTATTTATCTCTCTCCTCATTGTTAGTCTCTCTCTCTCTCTCTCTCTCTCTCTCTCTCTCTATTTATCCCTCCCTGCCTCCTTCTCTTTTCCCCTACTTATACCTCCCTCTCTCTTTGTCCATCTAAAGGCAAGGCAAGGCTCACAATGAATAAATGATATGTGCAATAGAGAAATGTAGCCTCACCTGTAAGGTGAGTGTTAATTTTTTCTTCATCTTCCAATGGAGTACTTATACGAGTACTTATATGAACAAGACCATGACCTAGACCCCCTTACCTCCATCTATTAAGCCTAGGCATAACCTATACTCTACCCTTAACCCCCTCCACAGGCAATACCTAAGTGTAGTATTCCTATAAATCTTGTTTAATAATGATATTTTATGGATATGACCGTTCGCCTATGGTTTAATAATGATTTCACATGGTTTAATTATTATTACGGTACATTGATTCTTCTTTTTTATTTTAATATAAGAATAATATTTTAGTCGGTTAGATATTCTTTATATGGAATATTTATCCTTCTTTCTCTATCATTGTTAAACATTCCCTAGATTATGTTTGACATAACACTTATCTATATGTACTCTCACACACAGTCTCTCTACTCCCCTCCCTCCCACTATCTCTCCTCTCTCTCTCTCTATCCCCCCTCTTGGTCTTCCTCTTACACCCTCTCACACTGTCAAACAATCCATCTCTACCCCCTTCTCTCTTTACCTCTTGCATCTAACCCTCACTCTCTCGCTCTATGTATTCCCCTCCCTTTCTCTCTCCACCTTGCTCTCTTTCTTCTATGTAACCCCCCTTCCCTCTCTCTACCCCCTTTCTCTCACTCTCTCTTTCTCTACACCCCCTCTCCGTCTCCCTATCCCTCACTCTCACACACTATATTTTTCTTCCCCTCTCCCCCTCTAACACTCTCTTTGTTCCTCTCTCTCCACCCCCCCTTCCTACATTGCAAGGAAAGAAATGGCCTTGACCTGGACATGTCAAGAACTAGACCTAGACCTAGACATAGTAATACCTAGACATGGAAAGAATTAGGCCATGACCTAGACTTATATAATGACCATGACGTATACCATGAAATAGACCTAGAGCTATACCTAAACTGTGACCTAGACCACAACATAGAGCTAGAGCTAGACAAAGACCATGACCTAGACCTATACCATGACCATGACCTAGACCATGACCTAGAGCTTGACCTAGAACACGACCTTGATTCCCTAAATCCATCTAAGCCTAAGCATAACCTATACTCAACCCTTAACCTCTCCCACACTTGAGACCTAAGTGCATTATGCATATACCTATTGTTAAAGGCCCCACAACCCTTGCACCTACATCAACCACTTCTTGGTTCTCTAGCCATTGCTCTATGCTTGAAAACACTTTCAATCATATGCCCTTAGGTCCTAGTTGTACCAAAACCCCTATACATATTTATTCATAAAGATGTTTCGTATATAATAAATTCTATTTACATTTCATTAAGAGCACACGCATTCTCTTATGAATTGAAAAGCCTTGTGATTTCCACTTATCCATGCTCAGCAGCAACGCATGCGCGTTTCTAGAACACACACGTGCTTTAGTGCGCACACATTCTAGGAACGTGTGCATGTTCTTGTTGGGAATATTTTTGTGCCAAGCACACTTATCTACCTCATCTATCACAAGCCCTAAAAATCACACCTGACATCTACACAAAAAAAATAGCATGCACATACAATTTTTTGTTATTTTAGTCTTGTTGTTTAATTCATAGACAATTTTGTACTATTGCAAGACAATTGTGAGAAGAATTGGAAGAAATTTGTTTCCAAGTGGAATTGGAATTGTTGGATGTGCCCTCTTGTGTTTTCTTGGAATTGGAAGATACATTTGTCCAATTGTAATTATTAGTATGTCTTATTGTGTAATACCAAGACAAATTTGTGCAATCAGAATTGTTAGTTGTGTCTTCTTCTGTAATACCAAGACAAATTTGTCCAATTGGAATTCCTAGTTTTCTAATAGCAAGACAAATTTATCCAATTGGAATTGGAATTGTTAATTGTGTCTTTTTGTGTAATACCAAGAAAAATTTGTCTAATTGGAATTGGAATTATTAGTTGTTTCTTCTTTTGTAATACAAAGACAAATTTTTCCACTTGGAATTGGAATTATTAGTTGTGTCTTCTTGTGTAATACCAATAAAAATTTGTGGTCGGGTGCTTGGAAGCCAATTTTTCTCTTTAAACATGGGGAACCAATAGATTTGAGAAAAAAAGTCCTCAAGTAAAGAGAAGATCGAAAAGGTAGAAGACACAAGAGAAAAGGAAAAGTTACATATGTCAAAGTGTAGGCTTTTAGAGGAGGGAAATCAAATTTATAGCGAAATAGATGTTGTTGTTGTTTCTCCTCCATCACCACAAGAAAAGCACAGAAGTTTAGTAGAGACCAATACATGTAGTATCTCATTAAAAAAACTTGTTTTGGATGGCTAGATAATGGAGGATTTGCTTCGAGATAATTATACAATGAATGAAATTAGAGAGGAAATTGGTGCACAACACTATGGTGAAGAAGTTTTTGTGATGCAACCTTTTGTTGGACGATGAAACATTCCAGAAACTAGTCAATCCCATGTCCACTCTGTTAGCGTCGCCATTTTTCTCTTCAATTAGAGTCGGTTTTAGTCGAGTTATGGCCTATTTGTCAAAGCATGTGAGGTCAGGTACGTAACAACAAAGGGGTCGAAGTCAGCAGCTAGTCGGTTGTCCCTTGGATTAGGGAAGGGATGTCAGAGTCCAAACATGCATAAATGGTACGAGTTTGTTCCCAAAGAGTCGGGCCCTATCAAAAAGGGATTTTCTACGTGCTCGAGATCTAAGCAAGTTGTTAATAGAAGTCACGTCGACAAGTGCAGTAACCATTATCGGCTCATTATGAAGGCTGGAAGAATGAAAAATTGCGACGTTCGTATCATGTTTTCTTTGCATCCCTTATCATCTGTACTTTACACGCGCGGATGTGCTATGGAAAATTTACAGTTCGTTTCGAAACATCCAGTCGCCATGAATTCAGTGTTCCTTGGCACGCTTCCTCCTCCCACCTACTCTGTTATAAATTCCAGATGATTTGCACGCATTCTATTCACAAATCAGGTTTATGCACTATTCGTAATCTTTCCTCGCAAGCCCGAGTCAATCAAATTTTCCGCCTTGGGCCTTTGCCAGATCCATCGCGTGCAAGACAAATACGGGTTGCACCATGGAAACCTCCCAAAACATAAGAAAGGGTGCGTGAAGTGGCATAAGCACTCGTATCGAGACTCAAAGCGACTGGGATTCATTCTTACTCACGATAGGTACCCCCAAGGATCCATAGGGAGTTTTACCTCTACCCTCGGAAATGATGATATCACACCGCGTGAAGCCTGGAGTGGAAGAAGTTGTGCAGGAAGGAAGGATGTTATAAGCCCTGTCTCCCCAACAAAAGATACCCTGGAGAAGGGGTAGGTCAAGGAAGAACAAGGAAGATGGGGAAACCCAATTCCCAAACAAGCCGCGTGCAAGATCGACTACTAAAAAATTACTTATGTGCGCTATTTGGCTGGAACCTCCCGAAGGTACAAGTCAAGAAAGCTCGATCAAAACGTGGGGGATAGATTCCACAGAC
Source organism: Picea mariana (assembly GCA_032191745.1). Taxonomy (NCBI): domain Eukaryota; kingdom Viridiplantae; phylum Streptophyta; class Pinopsida; order Pinales; family Pinaceae; genus Picea; species Picea mariana. The sequence continues at coordinate 5,289 of JASDQU010330205.1, forward strand.
ACTAATGTTCGAGAGCCATCTTAGCAGTTGAAATAGGTGCAACTCGCTATCGCTAAACTTTACCAGGAAAAAAGGGAACAGAGAAACCAGTTAGCAAAAAAGACCCTTGAAGTGTCATCATCACAAGGCCGCGAAGGAAACATGACGTGGCTCAAGAGAGAGCTCAGAGAGGCACAGGATACAATCGTACAGCTACATGAAACAGAGAGGTTGTCTGAATAAAGGAATGCGAAGCATTTCAGAGAATGTCAAGCGGCCGAGGAGAAAGTTTGCGCAGCTCTTGCCAGCGCACAGAAGAAACATGAGTAACTAAGTCCATTCTCGTATCATCAAATGGAGAACGGATATTGACAGTTTTGAAGGAAGCATCTCCCTTAGATGGTTTTGTCATTTTGGTAAAGGTCGCAACAGTCAGCAGCCACTCACTACTCACGCACCCCAACAAATCAGCATGCGACATAAATCAAGGTCGTTACAGTAGATGGAAGGAACCTGTCATAATATTTGATTGTTCAAATACCTAGTCGAAGGAATTCATTGACACAACACTCTCCCCATGATGAGACCTTGCTGATAACTGATTTTTCCATGGCAGAACACAAGTAGTCATGATGCGACCAAATGCAGTTGTTTTCTATTTTTGGAAAGGCATCATGCGAAGTGTCATTTTCCTAAATTCTAGGGACAGTAGCTAGAGATCGGGGCAGCCCAAGTGACGCCCTTGCCTATATATTTTATCTTTTCAATGTAAGTCAGGTTGGTTGGAAAAATCAGTATAGACAGTGACTATTGAATATAGTTTAAGTTTGATCAAAATTTAATGAAAAAGTCCTGAAGCTTTGATGAAAAGATTCTAATTGTATCTCTTGGATGTATTTTTTCCTTTATTTGTGTATGTAATTCATGTGTTCTTTATTCATATCTATTTCTGTCTAAATAGGAACGTAATTTTGAACCTGGGATTTGCTGCGCAATGCCATGGGATTCGCACCATTCAGACAAACCTTTTTTCTCTAAGTTAACTCTGAATTCATCCTCAGAGGTGCTTTGATTTACTTCATGTGTTTTTCTCCCCACCACACACAACGATGTTAAACTGAATATTGTTTCTCGCTTAGCCTTTATCCTCTCAAGTTCAGTCACCAAGTCATTTGTTTCTATCGTTTTCTTAAACCGACTCCATAGCCCAGGGTCTTACTTTCTTGTGCCAATATAACCAGAAACTTATTATTCAAAGGTGTTAAATCTAGCTGACGGCTTAAAGACATATTCTGTATCGAGACGAGGTCTCTTGAGAGAGCCCTCTCCAGGTCCAAAAGGCTAGTTTTGGGTCTCAAAGTTGGTTAGTAGGTTTACTCTGTCATTCGTTCCTCAGCCAAACGAAGTTTACAGAGTGCTAACACACTCTCCTCTCATATTTTGATCCACTAGTGATTGAAGGGGAAAGAAATGCAACATTGTTAACTTCACAGTAGGGAGGTCAAGAGTGCCAGAATAGGGGTTCATCGTTCCTAACTAGATTAAGCAATTTGCGGCGAACAAATCCTAAACGCATTCAGGTTGATGAAAGTGGTATAGCATTTCTTGAAGGTAAGTTACCTAACTGTCTATTTTTTATCATTCTTATAAGATCATTAAAGAATATTTTGAACCAAAATACGATGCCGCTAAATGTCAATTATTTTTGGCTTTGTTAAAATCTAGAATTTTGACTGTTGTTAGAAGAATTTTAGGTATTAAAACAGTCAAAAGTTTAGAAAAACAATGATCATATTGTTAGAAAAATTGTAGATGATTTTCAAATAATTGGTAAGAAATCTCGTTCTAAAGACCACAATGTAACCTTACATGTCTTGTCACAATCAATTGTTAGCAAATTCACAAGAAAACATTGTTTGCTACAAAAAATCTATCATCTCATGAAATGCAATGTCAAAACCCTTAGAATGTATTCTCATAGAGAAGATAGCCTCGACACAGGTGACCCAACATATTTGTGGGCCTTCATTGGTAGGATACATCATCCTGACATGAATTTAATTGAAGCGGTTAAGGCACCAGTACAAGATTTATAGAAGGAGAACACTAGGCCTTCTTCCAACCAAAAAAAGTACTAAAATTGATAAAGGGGTCTAGGGACCATGAACCCCATATTAAACACTTTCTTGACATTACATAGACATAATTGTATGATAGATTCAAAACAATACATAGTGCACTTAACTTGGGCCAAACATCTTTCCATAAATGCAATCCTTGGTATGTTCGAATAAACATAATTTGTAACACATGTTTTTGTAGATATCACATTGAGTATGGTTGTTATTATGACACACACACACACACACACATTTAATGTTTTTCATAACACCCTTTTGTAGGAATGCTTGGCTGTATTGTTTTCATCATCATCTACAAACTTTATTTAGAACATCTTGTGTACAAGGCTAGAGGGTTGCACATTTTATCAAAAAACTTGTTTAGATGGGACATGCCCCAGATGTGATGGAATGCCATTACTAAGAAAGTGTATCCATGTAAGTGATGAGTATGAATTTGGGAGGAAGGAGGTTTCCTTGCAAAGCTTTAAATATGTTGCATATGATATTGAGGGAGGACAGGAAAAAAAAGGATACAGTTGGTGAATTTCCACGTACAAGTATGTGACTTAATGAAGAGTTCATCGAAAAGACATGACAATATGTTCATCATGTGCATGCGGCTTGATGGCAGGATGATCATTTTATAATATGTATAGATACATTTCTCATTGGTATTGTGTTATTAGTAATTGATTTTGCTAAGAACTACACCCTTCAACCAAAAAATGAAATTCAAATCCAATATTATCACTCAGAAAAGGTCAGCATAATGGTCCATATCACATACAAGCATGGGACAGATAGAAACAAATAAAATAGAGTTATATTGAAGGAGTATAACTTCTACATAAGAGATGATCGGTGCCATGACATAGCCTCGTACAACATTACTTTCATTTTTTTTATAATCACCTTAAGGAGAAGAACGTATAGATAGTGAAACACCTCTATCAATATCATCAACGGGCACCTCCTACCGAAATAGTGAAACAAAGCTGCCATGTTTCACTAGGCTCTGGGTCAATGATGAAATAGCTCGTTTTATTTGTTGTATTCTCTTTGGAACAAGAGGATGATAGGAAAGTGGGTTAGGCCTTCGCCTGGGGAGACGAGGACCTAACATGGGATCGTGACTAGCATGCTCTCGGTCATGTGCAGAACATCGACCCACCCCGTGGAACTCAGCCATGTCAAAGCAGTTGACATGCAAACCCAAAATAAATTCAGCCCATAGTTTTCTCAAAAAAAATAAAGTCACCCCCATGTTATTGCAGGGAGGTTTATCAAATATAATATACCACCTATCCACCAATTTTTTACTAATCTATGGATAGATACACCAGTCAATAAAAATGTGTTTTTTTCATTAGTAGTTATTCCCCATTTAGAGGATCCCTAAAAATAGACAATAGTTGTTGTTTTGAAATACCCAAGTCTCTGACTTGGTTTCTATCCAATCCAGTGTTGTAGTACTCAAACATTCTTTCTCTATACTTAGAAATAGAAGGAAATTCCCCTTGGGCACTTGCAATGGACCTCACAATGACATCAAAAGAAGTAGCCAAGGACAATATGCTTGGTTCTCTAGTGCACCTTAACTGTTCTACAAGTGTTCTTAAAGTACCCAACCCCTCATCAATTTTAGTGTTTAGATTGGGTGGTTGTGGTGGGTTGGGGTTTTGCTCTCCTTGGTTTGTTGATGGGAAGTTTACATTATCACCGTATTCCATTTTATAATATATGTTACAATTTAATAAGGTGATTTAATAAGTGGACTGTTGACTAATGTATTACAAACAACAATATATTTTTATCTGAATAAAATCATTAACATAATTTTGTGTAAAACAAAGAAAATCTATGTTATCTTTACAATGAACTTGAAAAAAACCTATACAAGATTGGTGAATTGTTGAGAGATTTACATTCAAGTATTAATTATGTATATTAATTATTTATAGTGAATGTTTGTAATAATATTTCAAGGCCATTGGGATTTACATCCATAACCTATGAATATTTTTTTTGTATTTTCGCAAAGCCAAGAAAGGAAATGACAAAAAATCATTCATACCTTTCTTTTGATGAACAAGGTGGAAAGATCCTGGGATTTTCTCCTTCTTTACTTGTCCTCTTTGCTTTCTAAATGTAAAAAATCTATGAGGCACAGTGTGCAAATGAGTATAATACGCGCCCGTGGTCCTTAAAAAAATGGCATAGAACATGCGTTCTTAAGAATGTGCAGAACACACATGCATTCTTAAGAACACATGTAGGTTCCTACTAAAAAAACTATGTGGAAAGCTTATTGGAGGTTTGGGCCTTACCAAACCTATAGGATTAAGAATGTGTGCACGTTCTTGAGAATGCATATGCATTCCTGCGAGTGTGCGTTACTTCTGACCCCCTTGCCACTTTTCGTCCACCAAATTCGTGCACTCACCCTTAAGGAAGTATACATCATCCTCCTTTTTTAATACTATTTAAGTGTCATTATTAAGATCCAAGGTTGTATTCATAAAGAGAGAATGATAATTTCTAGAATATCAAGAAGTGTTGGAAAAGAAGTCAAGAAAAGTGGTAGGAAGAAAATTAATTCTAGGAATTAGAAGAATTATGAAGTGAACTCATCAAAGTAAAAACACAAATAAATATAGCTTCAAGACTCGTAAATTAAAAATTGGGGCCTAATGCTAGATTTGGACAACATGCCAAGTGTTTGAGAATGAGAAGGTTTCACAAAATGAAAAGAAGAGAATGTGGGTAATTAACGAATGTGGATAATGTGGAGATATGTATATATGAGTGATAACACTCTAAGTAAATCCCTCCATAAGCTCTTTGTCCCTCCTAAAGGCATCTTGGAGAAAACAATTACTAATGCATTTGTGGTTTGCCTTGCATCAAGTTTTAACAATTTGCAACTGCTAGACTTGAGTGGGTAAGGGAATACATATGGACATTTAAAAATATTTTCCATTTCAATTTTGTAGGTTATAAATTCTACATCCATTATGAATAAATTCAAGTACTTGTGTTGAAGGAAATATTGAGATTCCTTAATTATCATTTAAAAAAATATCTTTCAAATATTGCTTTGCAAATCAAGCATCGCCAACAGGGGACTTGGTATTATTTTCAATGCATTTTCGGGAAATCTCTCTAAGATACTCATAACTCTCTTTCCTAACATATACGTCGGTAAATGTCTACTATACACTTTGTCTCAGTGAACAACATTAATCTTGGTATTTCAAATCTTTTCTTAATGTGTCTGCTTTATAATTATGGTTGTTGGTTCAAATGTGAGTCTACACATAGTTATTTTCATTTTGGTCACTCACCTTATATTTTTATTATCTAGCCCTTTTCTATAACTTATGCTAGCTAACTAGTATATAGAAAATTTATGGGTTTCCAATGTTTAGTGGTCATCATCCTAGTTCTGCACTATATAGTTACATACCATATTGTTTCCTTCAAATAAAATGTTGTTGCAATGCCCTGCTCTATAAGCAATGCATGGTGCATATTGTGATGAAGCATTAGTGAACACTATTCAAAGCAAGGTATGCATACTAATTTTATTTATTTTTAATCAATTATGCACACAATAATATTTTTGTCAAATCCTCATCTGGTTATTTGAATTGTTGAATCTTATGTAAAATATAATTGAACTACAAAAGTCACAATTCTTAGAATTTTGTAAACACCATTATTTTTCTTCTTCATAGGAAGAAATTAATCTTAATGTAACTTCATGAAAAATATAGTATATTTGTTGGCGTGTTTAGGTGGATTGTTCCTTCCAACATGAAACTTTGCATTTTTCCACAAAGCGAATGGTAGATGGTTTCAAGAGAGTTCAAGAACCAAGTTTTGGCATCATGCAAGTAGCTTTTTCTTTTCAAATTGAAGCCTTCATCATCTTCAGTCCTTTTCAGTCCAGGAATTATCATTTTCCTTTTGATTAAGAATCTGCAGCATGAAATATGCATATGTTTGAGTATAAAACATGGTAATCATACTTCAATTATGTGTGCACACATGTGAATACCAGGAACTAGAAAAGAAAGAAAATGCACCACAACATTTGTGATATTTATTGCATATAATGTAAACCCTTCTCATTTACCATTATAGAAGGTTGGGATTTCTTTTCAATATTTTTTCTATTGTAGATATTGAGGGAAATTGGTTCATTGCTCAATATACCTGCAAATATTATTCAAATATACTAAAAGTGATTTGATTTGAAAGGACTCAATACATTTTTGAAACAAGCGATGAAACCATTGTAATCAAAGCTATGTTTATTGTAATTTTTTATGAATCTAAATTTTGTCCATCCTTTGTCATCGATAATTTCCCAAAACACAACAAAGAGCATCCTTTGTGATTGATCAAAATTATGTTTATTGTAGTGTTGTCTAGAGGATGGACAAATTATTTTTCTTTTTCCAAATATGTAAAATGAGTATAGTATAGTTTAATGAATACCTTTTCCTTTTATAATATATGGCTTTATACTTTATCAAAAAATTCGCTAAGACTTTACAAGTTTTTATAATTAAGTAAAAGATTAACCAAGATTTTACAAGATTGTATAAAATAATAAAAAAATAGCCAAAAAATTATATATACATGGGTGAAATCATGAAGGTGGGTTACACTTTTGCTTGTTTTATGACAAAAAAAACTGTATTTTCACAAGTTATTCAACTTACGACATATAAAAGTATTTTTTTTATTTTGAATTTCACTTTACAGTAAAAACAAAACTTGTGAAGAATTGTGTTAGCTTTCTAATGACTATTTTT
>JASDQU010330210.1:0-12908 GCA_032191745.1 Picea mariana
CGAGAGGAACCGACATTTAAATGGTATGTCACTCATCCCTCTTTAGTTAGTAAATTCAATATCTAAAACTTAAGGAAAGCGTCATTTTCTGGTGTGTTTTGTTCTAGATCCAGGTGGATCTAGGGAGATCAGTTAGTGTCCGCACCTACTAATTAGTCTGATAACGCATATGAAAGAAAAGAGAGCAGAGTAGCCTCACCTTCTAGCTGGGTTTTTTCCTATATTGGGTTTCCGAGGTCATATTTTGTGTTTATTTGTGGATGGTGTGATTGTATTCTACTGTTCTCTATTTTATGCATTTTATCTATTTCATTCATAAGAATAAAATAGTAACTAAATATTCTGGAGATCTAAAGAAAAAATAACCTTAATGGGAAAGATTTCAGTTTTGTTTGTTAGATATGTTGTGACGAATTGTTCTAGTGGAATATCCACGAAAATTTATAGATCATATTGGTATCAAAGTAGGTTTTTCTTTTGGGTATTTGTGGGAATTTGCAAGTTCCAAGAATTGACTTAAAGAGAAGTCACGAAAACGTTAGCCATGGCGGACAAGTCTGTTCATAATAACCCTGGAGATCCAACATAAAAGATATTTGAGAGGTTGGAAGTGAAAGTCACCGACATCAATCACAATATGAACCTCCTCTTGGAAGCTCTAGCAAGAAATCACAGATCATTCAGAGATGGAGGCTCTAACTTAGATATCAAATCATAGGGGAAATAGAGAGATCATGAAGACTCAAGAAAGGAGTCGCTGAAGGAATCTGAGAAAGAGAAACTGATGTTATCACTAAAAAATCGTTTGTAACATTGCACGCAAATGGTTGAAGAAACACATCAATGCCAGTAGCAATTAGTCTACCAACAACACCAAAATGCATCCAGAAGGCAAAAAACTATACAATTGGGTAAAAAATTAAAGTGCGCAAATTCACCAAAGGAAGCACGCGCACAGTGCGCAATATGCGTGAGCCAACACATCCCTCAGTGCGCACAATGCACAAAATGTGTGACTGTCTATGAGAAAATCTGCACACTTATATGAACAACGCATTTATGGATCTTGTCGGCCCCTCAACCACTTTTAGTCTGACCCCCAACACGATTTGACACTCATATCTGAGCGAAATCTAACTTGGGGGCTGGTCAAGGGCTAGAGGGTGCCCTAAAAGGTCCCTTGTTCACACTAGGAGTTGATTACATTTTTCATGGATGAATGCTATAAATAAAATCCATGGGTGTGCTAAGAAACCAAGATCTTCAAAGTATTGTTATGTTGCAAGAATTCTTCTTTGAGAATCCTCTTTTCTCTTGGAAGCCTTCAAGCACCATTGCAATAGGCCATTCCACTCACCTCTTGAGGGAATAGGCATTGTTTTTCTTCACCATTTTCCATTTCTTCCATTTTAAAGAGAAGAGCTCTCAATTAGATAACTCAAGAGCCCTCCCAAGGAGGAAGAGGGGACTCATAAGTCCTTGACTTTCTCTATGGTGTTTTTCCTACTAATCTATTGATCCATTGGTAACATTATGTTGGTCATTGTTTGATTTTAATGGTTCTAAGTTTCTCAAGCTTTCTAACATTTATTTCTTAGTTGTTTTTAGTTATATTTCTTTGTTTTCATGTGTGTTTGGTTTGTCTAACCCACTCACAAACTTCTATTTTGTCTAGCAGGCTTATCTAGACATGCAATTGTTGTTGTTTTGCTCACCCAAGTGACAAAAACAACACAACAACCGGGTTCAAATGTCATTAACCCTTCATAGTCCTTATTCAATATGGAAGTGGAAGTGGACATAAAGCCACACCAAGGTGAGATTGATGCATTAAAATTGAATCACTGGTTCAACAACTAGAATTTTATATTAGCATTCAACATATAGATGAAGGGCATACGATTTCATTTGCTATATTGAAGTTAGAGGGACATGCTTTAACCTGGTGGGAAAGCCACACAGAAACACTTACGTTGGAGGGTGATCTGCCAATAACTAGGTGGGAGGACTTCAAAACCCTCACCAAGTCCCAATTCTACCCTATGGGGTATGCAGAGGACCAATGGATCTGGTGGAACTACTTTAGGCAGAGGTAGGGGCAGAGTGTACATGAGTACGCCATTGAGTTTAGAAAGATGGTCATAATTCTAGGTATCTCTCCCAAGAGCCCAGATGTACTCCTCGAGTATCTGGGGGGTTTACACAGTCATCTACGAATGCATGTGATGATCCTTAACCCAATGGTAGTGGATGAGGTGTGTGTATAGGAACAATACCTGGAAAACATAGGCCAAAAGAAGGGGTATCCAAGTGTTTTGAAGCATAAAGAGCACTAGGAAGAAGCTTCCAAGGAGGGGAAGAAGAAATGGAAAGGAGAAAGGATAAGAAGACAACATCAACTACACATCAGTGAAAATATCCCATCAACCATTGCAATCATTGCAACATTCATGGCCACACTGAGGAAAAATGTTGGAAACTGCATCCAGAGCTGAACCCAAAGAACCACAAGAAGGATAGAAATAAAAAGAATCTTTTAGCCATAGATTCAAGCAATCAGGTTGAAAGTAACTCGGATGTGGATGAAAATATTGTATGCACATCTGTGTAGAAGAAGGTGAATCTGAGTAGTCTTCATCACCAGGAAGATAAGGACATGACCAAGCTCTTCCACATAAATATTCAGGTCAAGAAGACTAAGACATATTCTCTTTTCAACTCTAGTTCACAGGCTAATCTAGTAGTGGATCTAGTCAACAAGCTTGGATTGGAGGTTCATGATCATCATAGCCCCTATCCATTGGGTTGGGTAAACAAGGATGCAAAGATAAAGAGGTTGATTAAAATGCATAGCTATTTAATGAATCTATTTACTAAATAGTTTGTCAATATCTTTTGTAAGTAGTGATTTTTTTTTTCTTTAATGCAATTGATTTAGTAAATAGATTCATTATTGCAAAATCAAAGATAAATTATACATTGTTTGGATAGTGTTTAAAACCGACTTCTAGTAAGCAAAGTTGAGTAAAATCCATAGCTTCACCAATAATGTGGATGACCTATCCATAAACAATTAGTATACTAAATAATGTTGAGAAAAATAACAACTTCATGAATAACATGGATGTCTTTTAAAAATAATTAAGTTAATTCTAATAAATAGAAACATGTATCTAGAGACATTCATAGAGGGAAGATAGATGGTGCTTTAGGGGCTTTATGTACTTCTTATTCGAAGTTAGTTTTAAACACTATCTAAACAATGTATAATTTATCTTTGATTTTGAAAAAATGAACACATTTACTAAATTGATTGCATTAACTCAAAAAAAAAATCAGTACTTAAAAAAAAAATATTGACAAACTATTTAGTAGATCCATTACTTTAATGAAAAAAAAATAGTATGCAGAAATGTATTTACAAACAATTTTTCATTGTGTACACACAATATTTACTTGAAAAACAATTTTTCATTGTGTACACATGATATTTACAAACGAGTGGTTCTTTCTTTACCACATTTGAAACAACATATAAAGATGTCACAATGTCATATCTATCTCTTTCTATAGTTTGGAAGTAACATGGATAGTTCTACTTCAAAAATATTATTTTTAAAATAAATTCGTTTTTCTTCACCTTATAGGGAAGATGTCAAATTTTTATATCATATCTATTTCTTTATATCTTCTTAAAGTAACATAAATAACTCTACTTCAAAAATATTATTTTTAAAACGGATTTGTTTTTCTTCACCTTATAGGTAAGATGTTAAATTTCTTTTATGTACTTAATTTTTTTTGTATAACCTATGTTATACAACATATTTCATCCACAAAATTAAAACAATATATGCATGGAGAATTCAAAACCACCAAATATTGAATATTGACTGTAAAACCACCTAACTTATCCCTATAGAATTAAAGAGTAGACCTATTTTTGATAACTCCTAATTTTGAAAAATCCACATCCATCACTAAGATAAACAAAATTTTGAACCTTGTACTTCGTCCAACAATACATTTTAATACTTGTTTGGGTCGAAATTATCGTATCTGCACTTCTCATATAAGAGTTCAATTGAAGGATGCATTTTCCCTGACAAGTAAGAATCTACAATATCTACATTACATTTGCATTTGCTAACAAGAAATACTTCAAAATGAAAATACATTACCCCAATATGAAGAGACTCAAAGCCACCATTATGTACATGTAATATAACTATGGTCAAATCACATTGTTCCATCTACCATTAAAAATATTTTCAGAAACTCCACTATGAAGAAATTTGTCATTAATAGAACATATAACTATTCGTCAATAATAGAGTATATAACTATAGTGTTGTGTTGATCATATTATTTTGTTATCTCTATCTTATAAGAAAATTGATATAGTTGATCATATTATTTTCTTATCTCTATCTCTATCATATTATTATCTTATCTCTATCTCTGTGGGTGGGAAACCCTCTCAAAGCCAAAAGCATTAGGGGGTTGGGGACTGAGGAATCTGCACCTTTCCTACCTTGCTCTCTCGGCAAATACACTTTGGTGTATCCTGATGGTACCTGGCATTTGGGACAAGCTTATAAAAGACAAATATCTCTCCCACCTGCCGGTCCACTGCTGGCTCAGATCCGCCACTTTTACTCCACAGGGGGACTCACAAACGTGGAAGCACCTTCTAAAATCGCTTCCAATCCTCCTTCATTGGATAGCGTGGCTGCCTGGCAATGGAAATGCTATTGAAATCGGCAAAGATGATATCCTCGGCATGGGTGTAAAGGCCCTACTCTCTCCTAGATTGCTGGAGCGGTTGCATATTTTAGGCTTACATTATCTCTTTCATTTAAAATCCCCTCACAGCAGGAATTCACTTGGCGAATCCTGGGTCACGAGCTCCTCGCTGTATCTAGATAGAGAGCTCTCAACTGAATGGAACCGTTACACATATCATCTAAATGAAGCCGACATTCACCTACAGGAGAGACCTGACACTCTCATATGGATGGGAGGTGATAAATCTGGGGTCATATCTGTCAGGAACATCTACAAAGCGTTGGCAGAGGCTACCTGGCCTAATCGGGATCAGACCTGGCGCACTCAGCTGTGGAAGTAGAACTGTCCACTGAAACTCAAATTATTTACTTGGCTATTGACGGAGAATAAAATCCTAGTCTGGGATATCCTTCAGAGCCGGGGCTGGTCAGGCCCAAACCGCTGCATTCTGTGCAAGGAGGACAGTGAAAATTCACACCACCTCTTCGTGAGCTGTCACTTTACTCGGAAAGTTTGGCATCAGGTCAAAGCTTCTCTAAAACTAGCCAAACAATGGCTTGGATCAACGACGTTCTCTTGCTTCAATTCTTGGTGCACAAAACAACAACTTTATCCCTCGCTGCCAGCCATCGTCTGTTGGAATGTTTGGTTGACAAGAAACACAACCATCTTTGATGATAAACCCCCTTCGGTTAACTTGGTGACAAAACTTATTCTATCAGCTATCAACTAACCCTCTATCCCCACCACTGCTCAGAAACTCTGCAGATCTTCTAAAACTCTTTCCTTTGACAAAGCCATCGCCTGGTTTGATGGAGCAACACAATTAGATGGATCTCTCTATGGGGCGAGAGGCCATATTATCATCAACTCTCACACTTCCTACAGATGGACACTCAACGACGGACAAGGCACCAACACCAAAGCTGAACTATTGGGGGCATGGGCTTCCCTTATCCTGGCTCAAAGGCTGAACATCGAAGTCTTGCTACTTCTTGGAGACTCTAAAGTCATAATCGACTGGATAAATGACAAGGTTGAACTCCGATCAACAGCTCTGGAATGCTGGAAAGAGAGAACCATCGAAGCTAAAAGACTCATAAAGAACCTATCTGCCTCTCATATCTACAGAGAAGACAGTGTCATTACGGACCACCTTTCAAAATTGGCTTTATCCCAGCCTCTCGGTCTCATAACGTTCGCCCGATGGGAGGATGGCAACGAGGGCCCCTCAACTCATCTCAAATTCTGATGTAGAAAACTCCAGGTCATGAAAACTTAATTCTGGATCAACATCACTGTTTTGCATCAGAATCTTGGGCTAGTTCGGCGATATCTTTAGAACATATATAAAAAAGGAAGATTAAAATGGATTTTAAAACAAGGTGCGTGCTGCCAACAGCGTACCCACCAGTGATAGCCTGTATCAGAGCACATTTTGGCAGCGTATTATGGTATTTCTTTGACAGCCTGCGAGCTACTATACGCGTATTTTACACAGGTCTGCGAGCTGATATAAGCATTTCGTCACAGGTCTCCGTTTGATGGCAACTGAACCGATGCTCCGTAAAATTTTTATAAACTTTTGATTATAAAAGGGTAACTTTCATCCTGGAAAAAAAAAAGAAAATTGATATAGTTAATTTTAACACAGAAACTTCACCATGAAAAATTTGTCATTAACAAGGTAACTATTTGTCATTAATAAAGTATTAATAGAGTATATAACTATAGTGTTGGGTTGATTATATTATTTTCTTATCTCTATCTTATATAATTTTATAGAAAAATTGATATAGTTAATTTTAAGTTATTGATAATGATTTAAGTGCATTATTATTATTATTATTATTTCATAAACTTCACAAGAAATGTGTCATTAATAAACTATATAACTATTTGTCATTAATAAAATATATAACTATAGTGTTGAGTTCATCATATTATTGTCTTATCTCTATCTTATAGAACAATTTGATATAATTAATTTTAAGTTATTGATAATGATTTAAGTGCATTATTATTATTTATTAATTCCAATTCAAAATAATTAAAAACATTATGATTTTTTTATTGTTTCTATAATACAATATATTTTTTTTCTTAAAACTATTATTTTTTTTTTTTAAATTTAAATATATTTTTATTCTTTTCTATAATTTTTTCCTAGAACTTAAAAAACATAAGTAATTGTAATATAATAATCAATTTTTTCTCACACAATAAAAAACAATAAACTGTTATTCTATTAGAATCAAGTGTTCTTTCAATTTTACAAAAAAGATCTATAAGATTAGAATATCTAATATCTCCTCAAAATCTTGTTTTTGCTCTATACTTAGCTAGTTCTATATAGATGCTATTGACAACTGTCAATTGCTTTACAAAACATATTCTTGTCTATCAATCATTGAAAATGTAATCTTCTTTTGGAGACTTGGATGCACTGTATAACATCATTAGAAAATCATAAAACTTCCTGAGTTAACAACATTTTTTTTGTAGAATTCCTCATAATAAAAACAACCCAGGGGGCTGTCCAAAGATTTCTTGGAAAGTATATCTGCTACTTAGTTAAATTCTCTATTGATATGGATGAATTGTATTTCTTCAAACCTCGACTTTAAACTTTTAATTTGTTCTTTCCAGCTGTGTAGATACATCAGGTTCAAATTTGTGCAATCATTAATTCAATCAATTGTGACTTTGGAGTCCCCAACTGCCATCAAATTTTTTATGGAAAGTTTATGTGCAAAAAGAATATGTCCCCAAAGTCCCAGGATTTCAACCTTCATATTATTACCCTTTCCTCCTGCAAAATAAGCTTTATAAACATGATGTGCACTTATTTTTATGTAGATTCCAGCACCACAGTTGTCATTCATAACTACACCATCAAATAAACCTATTGGTTTCTCATCAAAGAAAGTTGAGTTTAGTATATAAACTTTATCCTCTTCACCTGTACCTTTATATTCTTTAATATCAAGAAGAATACTGGAGATAATTCTGGCATCCTCTCTTTTCCAATTTTCAAACAACATTTTATTCTTGTATTTCCATATTCTCCAGCCAACCAAAAAGGGTATAAATTTCAAACTTGGATATTTTGTAAAGCAATGTAATAAGTTTCTTTCTAGTGTAGTTCGCCTCTATGCATCTGAGAAATTTAGGGATTTTACTTTTTTTTTCCATATGTTTTTGTGACTACACAATGTATTAGCAAATGATTTGTTGTCTCATCATCTTGAAGACATATGTCGCAAACAACAAGACCAATTCCTTCCCTTTTCTTATAGTTTGCACCAATGAGGATACTCTCTTTTAAGCATAACCACATGAAGCAAATAACTTTGCTTGGTATATTAACTTTCCAGATTGGTTTATACCACCATTTAAAATCACCATTATGTGAAATATTTGCAATGCACTCATAAGCTAAATTTGCTTAAACTGATCCTACTGCCCTATTCCATGACCACATAAGTTCATCATTTGATTGATTAAGAGAAATCCTGCTGCTTTTCAAAACTACAATGTAATTATTCCATTCAATAGAAAGTTCTCCAAGTTTAGTTGATTAATATTTAACCAATACTGAGAATTGTCGAAAGTATTTTGAGCAGTTGCTTGTGCAATGGAATAAATACCTTTCTTATTGAGGAGTTGAATAAGAGCTTCATAAAGTTTGAAAGAAAAGTTATCTCCAATGAAGGGATCCTTCTCGAGAATGACCTGTTTATCATTCCATATTTTCCAGACTAACCATTGCTTAATGATATGGAATGAGCTCATGAAATTTTTCTAGAAATTAGAGGCAATTGGGTACTTGAAATTACCTTTTCTTATCCATGAAATCAAGTCAACTCCTTTTAAATATTTTCTTTTAAGAATTTGACTCCAAAAACTATTACCAAAAATCCCCCTCCAACATGATTTAGCAGCGAAAAACTTGACAAACCAATAAATATTCCTTATACCCCATCCTCTTAATTCTTTGAAAGAAACAATGGTTTGCCACTTGGATAAATGATATCTTGTTGATTTATTTGCTCCTCTCCATAGAAAGTTTGCCATAACATATAGTATATAATCAAGCATTAATTAGGTTGAGTCATCCATAGATAAGTAAAGTTGTCCATTGAGAAATAGGGGTCACCATTTGGAATTGGTCACGCCTTAATGTTACAGAAAGTATAATCAAGCTTCGAACATTAATTAGTTTGCATCATCGGTGAATACAAGTTGTCCAATGATCTTTGTCTTTGTCCATGCTTACAGACAACAGTTACTTCCAGCTCTCTGACTGGCACAGATACCCTGTCGTTTTCTTTCCACTGACCTGCCTCGTTTTCCCGCTTCGTATCTACTTGGGGACCATCTATTGGTCTTACAGCTCTCACTATCAATGGATTCACTGACTTCCGATCTGATGCTCCCTTCCGATGAGATCTTGTGGAAACAAGCTGGATTATTCGAAAAAGTGGATTCCCTCACCAAGTCGGAAAAACACTTTCCCCCCAAGTCCTCCAGTTCAAATTTTCCAACTGGTCCCGACACGAACACGTTGAAAACAACCCCTCCTTCTCGGACGGACCATACAAATCCGATTCTCGTCCCTGCTGAGCACATTAAGCCTCACTTAGGTCACTCCCTCCCCTCACCTCCTTCTCGATCTGGTCATCCTTCCAGCCAGGAGGCTCCTTTTGCTGCAAACACTTCTCGACGAGCCTCCACAGGCCGAAAGGCGTGGAAATCCATCAGAAGATCACAGAGGCTGGTTCTCGGCGACGGGGTGGGGTTCGAAGACCTCTGTAAGATGTCTACATGTACTCTGGTTGGCCGTTTCTCATACAAATGCACCAGCCATCTTACACTGGAGGACTGGACTAAGTTGCAGTGGATGCCGCTCTTGGGATATACTCCAGAGATACTCTACCTAAGAAAAGGCTGGCTGAGCTTCCACTGTAGATCCCCTGAGGACGCCACTCTCCTCCTTTCTTCCTGGTGGGTCGACGGAGGCAGCAGCCTCATGCTCAAAAGATGGAGACTTGCATTCAACCCTGACTCTGAGTTCTTCCAACTCAGACACCTTTGGGTGCTTCTCCCCGGCCTCCCACTCTACCTCTGGAACGATGGTGCTCTCACTGCGATTGCAAACTCACTCGGCAAGTTTATTGCACTTGATTCACCTTCGTCCTCGGGTCATTCGATAAAACTGGGAAGAGTCCTGGTTGAGATGGACATTACCTCTGGACTGCCGGAATCCCTGGAGATTGAGTGGCGAGGCCGTGTTCATTTACAGAAGCTGGACTTTCTTGGAGTCCCCTTTCGCTGCAACTATTGTCGGGAAACTGGACACCTCCGAAGCTCTTGTCCTGGTAAGACTCCTTTTGATCCCACTTGTTCTGATGAGATTGACTTACACCTTAATCCTCCGGCCTACATGGAGGCTGACCCTTCACTTGCATACCTTGATCCGCCTCCTCAACAGATCTCTTCTCTCCCGACTGGGCAGGACGTCTCTCCGCGGACCAAGCTACATTCGATTTGCCCCCATCTGTACAACACACTTTCGACTGCAGAAAAGGACTATACTAGTAGTTTCCTTTGGCTCGCTTCTTCCCAAAGTCAGAGTCTCCCTTCTCCGACAGCTGAGAGGTTTTTCCATTCCTAACTCCACTGACCAGACCCTTCCACCTTCTGTTTTTCTTGACCCTATGCTACCCACTCCCTCCCTCCTCTCCTCCCCCCTGAATGAGCAACTTCTTCCTCTCTCCCCTCTGGAACCAGACACACACATCCCGTTTCCCCCTGGATTCAGTCAGTCTGATGAAGGCGGCTCTTCTCTACTGGCAGCGCTCAATTCCTCTTTCACCTCGGTTGACCTACCGGATAGTCTCACCCATCTTCCAACCTATAGGGGAAAAGAACTCATTACTCCTGCTGCTGGGGAGAGTTCATCCACAGTTCGACCTATCGATACTAAGGAGAAGTCCTTGGCTTGGTCGAGAGGTATAGGTTCGGAGCTCTCTCCTCTACAGACGAGAAGCACAAGGAAGAAGAAAAAGGAGTTACTGAGTTCCCAGATTGACTCTTCTGCAGTCACCACACAGACCGGAAAGGCACTTAGAGCAATGAAAGCCTTGGCTCGCTCCAAGTAATGATCGTGCTTTCACTCAACATTCGGGGGATCGGAGGCCCCCTCAAATCTGCTTCCTTCCGAAGACTACTGGAGACTTCGAGACCTGATATTATCTTCCTACAAGAGACCCTTACTTTGGATCAAACTGCCAGAGATTTTCTACACAAATTTCGTTCTTCATGGACTTCAGCGGCTGCCAGTTCTATTGGAAACTCAGGGGGTTTACTGGTCGCTTGGGACCCTGACCTGCTCGAGTTGAGACCATTCCTGTCGAAGGGTGGCTTACTGTTATTAGGCCGCTCGCTAGCCACCAACCAGGAGCTGGCTTTTCTCAACGTCTACGGACCTTGCACCGAAAAATTGACATTCTGGAGATAGCTTGATAAGAGTGGACTTCTCACCTTCCCAAATCTCATTATTGGGGGTGATCTTAACATTATCCTCTCGGATGATGAACACTGGGGGAGTCCTTTCTTACCAGGGTCTGCAGAAGCTACTTTTAAAGAGATTTTTGCCTCACACAATCTAATTGATGTCAAGCCGATCCGACTGGTCCCTACCTGGCGCAATGGGCGGGCTGGCCTTGAAGCTGTTGCCAGACGCCTGGACCGATTTCTGGTGGCTGAAGGTCTCCTTACTTCTACTGTTGCACCGTCATCGTGGGTGGATTTCCCTTTTTTTTCGGACCACGCTCCTATCCTGCTCCAATTGCTGCCACCTGCTTTCCGATCGGCCCCGTTTAAATTCAACCATCTTTGGCTTTCCTCTGACTCATATTCAGATATTGTACACTCCATCTGGACCGATCCCCGTTTTCTTTCTGAAAACTGCCCACAAAATCGCCTTGTATGGAAGCTTAAGGTACTAAAATCTAAGTCTATTATGTGGCACAAGGATTTCAAATTGGAGGAACACGCCCGCATACAGTCGCTGGAGACACACATTTCTTCACTCATTTTCAAATCTTCCACTTCGAACTTGACGGTGGAGGAGACAGACTGTCTTCATTTGCTCGAATCTCAAAGGGCGGCCATCCTCCGGGATGATGAATTCTACTGGAGGCTACGCAGCCGAGCCACCTGGCTAAAGTGCGGTGATGCTAACAGTAGCTACTTCTATAAAGTTGCGAGTTTTAACAGGAATAAAAAGACCATTTGGTCAATTACAAGCGTGGATGAGGTTATCATTCGAGGTCAACAAGATATTCTGGTGGAGGCGGCCTCCCATTTTTCTCGACAGTTTAAGGCATCTTATACACAAAATCTACCAGCGAAGGCATCCACAACCAGCCTGTACACTCGCATGGTCACTGCCGAGGAGGCCACAACGCTCTTTAAGCCTGTCACACTTGCAGAACTAAAAGACATCCTGTTACACTTTAAAAAAGAGCGTAGTCCGGGTCCGGACGGATGGACCATTGAATTCTTCATCTACTACTTTGATTTAGTTGGAGAGGACCTTCTCCAGATGGTTGAGGATTCCCGCCTCAAGGGACAGATTGCTGGTGGCATAAATTCTACTTTTTTGGTCTTGATACCAAAAGAAAACAATCCGAGCTCCTTCAATGATTACAGACCGATTGCCCTGTGTAACCTTATTTACAAGGTTATCGCTAAAGTTATCTCAAACCGGATTAAACCTTATTTAGGGAAAAGTCTTTCGGAGCGCCAACTTGGATTCTTGAAGGGTAGAAGGATACAGGACGCCATTGGTGCTGCTCACAAGTGTTTACACAGCATAAAACAGAAAAACCTTAAATCACTGGTCCTTAAGCTCAATCTCAAGAAAGCTTTCGACTGTATCGATTGGGAGTTCTTGAGACTCATTCTTCATGCAGTCGGCTTCGGGGATAAACTCACCAATTGGATTCTGGCATGTGTTTCCAGCGCCAACTCTGCTGTTTTGATCAATGGTGAGGCTTCCAGCTTTTTCAAAAGCGAGAGGGGGCTCCGACAGGGATGCCCCCTCTCTCCCT
>JASDQU010330210.1:13403-25463 GCA_032191745.1 Picea mariana
AAACAAAGAGTAGCGCATCAATCCCCAAGGATAACACATCACAAAAAGCTGATTAGATGTTCCAAACCCTAGCCAAGAAATATTCAAGACAATATTAAGACTAGCTGCTGTTGCAGCTGCACCTACAACCCTCCTCTAAACCTGCGCACTAGACTACAACTGCAGTGCGCACCAACTGGGAAACTGCAATTTTGAGATGCTGCAAATAAGAACTGGCGCCCTGTATTTACAGTAATCCTGCCAGTTTGCTGGGGCCGACTTCTCCTTATGGGTATGTGTCTATTTAGTATATTATTATTAATTCTGGCTGACTTCTTCTCTTGGAGGCTAATAGCCTAATATAAATTATCTTCTTGAGCCGAAAATGATTATAGGGTTATTAGCCAACTCATTAGGGTTTCTCTTGCTTTCCGGAGTCTTCTATTCTCGTCAGGTTCACACGTGGGGGTAAATACCTCCCGCAACTACCATAATATTAACACAATGTTCTCAGAGTGTACAGATGGGTAGAGGACTAATGCAGGTCGATTGATCCTAGGTGATACTTTCTCATTTGCAGGTTCAAGATAGGAGATAAACTGCACCTTTGGCTCCTCCATTTCTCCTCTGTCTGCTCTGATAGCCTCTGCTAGCTGAGAGCAAGGAGTCACTTCATGTATATCCATGGATGGCTCTTCCTCTCTATCATGCTGCTCTTGGTAGTAGCTTTTGCTTTCATAAGAAGGTTGGTGGCTTATGCTTTATGCTTCTGAATACTCTTCAGGGACAGGTGAGTGCGGAACCCTTTTATTTTTATCCTCTCCTTCTCTATCAATTAGATCTTTACAGGACTCATCACTTGAGAAAGACTCTATCACATGTTGGATGTAGAATACAAACTTATTACAACAATCATCCAAAACAAGATGAGATAGGTAAATCTTCTCGTAATATGAAGTGAAAGCATCGTGAAAATCCTTCAAATAATGGATACTAGCAGTAGGGAGAGATTGACACCATTCACGAGCATCTCCCTCCAAATAAAATTTGAACATCTTGATCAAGACATCCTCATGAACAAAATCATGCTCAAGCATGCATACATAAAAATTGAATAAGTGCTCACCGGGATGGTCATGCTTGCTTCCTCTGAATCTTGAAAGATAGTCATCCCATTCATCTCTATCCGACACTGGATGTGGATAACCATCTTTGGCTGAGAAATTGAAAGGGGAAAATCTCGGAGCCAAGATAGCCGAGAGATGTGGCTCCCCCTTTTCTCCTTCATGGTTCTCCCTAGGGTCAGATTCACAATCACCAAAAACAAGAACCATGGAGAAACTCTGCTCTCTGTCGTCTTCCCTGGGATATCCATCAACAATCGTTTGTTCTTGGTCAGTATCTAACATCACTTTTTCATCATAAGCAGGGATTCCAAGAACATCTATTTCTAGGACTGGAATATCCTCTGTATTTTCTTCGTAAGAGAGGGGAGAAAAATCTGCCTTCAATTCCTCTATACTTGCAGAAAATGATTGTATCAGATCCATCAGCTCCTTCAGGGGATGTCCCTCAGCATCACAGCTTTCGCAAGAACGAAATATGTCCTGAAAACCATCTCTATACTCCTCACAATAGTTATGATAGATTAAATCATAGGAATAATATTTTTGACAATGATTATTGAAAGCTGCATGAAACTGCTCCAGGGAGGAGATGCTAGAATGGGGTAAGGAGTGATACCACTGATGAGCATATCCTTCCAATGAGAACATGAACATCTTCATTAATAAATCTTCATGATGTATCTCCCACTTATGCATGAGTTCATGAAACTCATGGAGATGCTGAGCAGGGTTGTCCTCTTTACGCTCTCTAAATATGGGAAAATAATCACCCCATTCATTTGGAGTAGGAACAACATTGGGAAAACCAAGAACATCAGAGAAATTAAAGGGAGCAAACCCTCGAGCCAGGATTTTGTCCATTTTGAACCAGTGGATTCACCAATCGATCCTTTAACCATGGAGTCACCATGTGGATGATATGCAGTCTGAAGGTGTCTAGTCTTGTTCACCATAAAAAACCAGATGTGGTCATTATCGTTCTTCCAGAGAGATTTTCAATCTGGGGTAGCAGCTAAAGCCTTCATGAGAAAGATTTCCTTTCTTGATAATCCTCTTTGGGTAAGTTTCAGGTGTAGCCTAAGGTAGCTGTGTGGGTCTACCTCTGGAAGCCACGACCAAAAAAGTGGAGTCACCAGGTGCACAGTTGCAATATTTGATGTACTGAGTTCTGATGCACCTTCAGAATCAATAAGCTTTGTCGTTCAATCCTAGGGAAAAAAAATTCAATTTGTTCCTCGACAACGACGCCAGAAATGTTAGCACTAGAAGTCGCCTCTGGATTGTGGCAGAGGTAAGCCCAATACCCATCGGTTTATATGTCACGGTTAATGGATTTAAAGAGGTCAAATGGGGAAGACTCAAGAGAATATCATTTTAACTCAGAAAACTAGGGCAGTATGCACAAGAAAATGAGGTCTTGATCAACTTCAGCCAGTAAGTTGTAGTAAGGGTGAGTAGGAGGAAGAAATTGAGGAGAATATGTAAAGCTATGCTTTGAAAATCAGGTCTTCCAACAACCTAAGGAGGAAAAACTCTGAAAAAAAAGATCCTCTTGAATTCAAAGTTTCAGGAAACTGAAAACGCTATAATTGCACTGCATTCAAACATCCATTACAACACAGTCACCACAATCCAAGTGAATCCTTCAATCATGAACATTCAGTATCAGACACAAATAAGATGGAAATAGAATTTGACTTTCATTAAACATGAAGTCTCAAATCAATTTACATAACCAGAGAACTAGAGCTTCATTAAAACATTACAATACAGGAGCTTAACTCAACCATCGAACTTAACAAAATATCAAAACTGAGTATATATACTAAAAAATGTTGCAACTACTAGAAGCATGATCAGACCCTTGCATTCAAATATTCCAGTAGGCATCCTCCCTATTAGATTGTGCGGGCATTCTTCTATAAGACGCGAGCTCAGATCAACATGGGTTTTGCAGGAAAATCTACTCGCACGAGTACCACGGGCTGACAGTTCAGTCCCCACAGCCAGACCTTCCATACCTTCCATTTATGGAGTGAGCCAAGGTTTCAACCACCACTCCTTTTTTCATTAACTTCCTTCATCAAGATAAGGACGAGACTTAACACCCAGGGATCTACCATGCACTGCTAGCGGCCCTTCGAGTCAACCCGACACCTTGAAATCATGATGGTGTGTCTCTTTAACTCACATGGGCATCTTCGACTTTTGGTGGAGGTCTCATGAAATTCACACTCTTTCCTTCACACTCCCACTCACACTCTTTCCTTCGCACTCCCAAAGCTCCTAGTGCCAACTTCTCCTTCATTGCATCTGTTCTGCATGTGACCTCGGGCCATGACCATGGGCCCAACTCCTGGGCGCATCGTGATTTCGGGTTTTGGGGGCCTTCCCATCACTTGACTACACTCTCCTGATACCCGATATTGCGAAATTACCCTAATTCAGATTGAAGGTCAGATATGCTATGCATTCGACGACCACGATTGCTCCCAAAACTCCCGAAATTCACTTCCGCGAACCATCATATCGGCTGCCACATATCCCTATAAGATCCACAGTCGCGATCTAATTTCATCGTATCAGGATTTTGCGTCTCAGGAATTTGAAAGGCTATTCACCTCCCTTCTCCCGATTCCTGAATCTCCGACTTCGCCAAAGTCATATGAACGGTCCACGACTTTCCTCGATCCAATGACTCAGATTAACTCGTGATTTCACATTTCGCAAGTCCTCATGACTCTTCCCTTGAAATTTTTTGACTCGCGAAACCGCAAAATCACGGATCCTGTGCCATGTGCCCTTCTGAATTGAACGGTCCAGATCATTTCGCGAGTTTGGACTTCGTGAGTTCTAACAATTCTCGCCTCCACACTTCCCGAGTTTCGAAACTGTGAAATGTTGATCTTTCGCCACGTGCCCTTCCCAGCGCCAAGGACTAGGATTGACCTCACGACTTTGGACCTTTGTCTGACGTTAAACTTCGTGCAACTTTATGATCTCGATCGCCTGAGGGCCGCAAATCTGAACTTCGAATGGAATCTCCTCTGCTAAAAACTAAACTTGATCGCTCGCTTGATTTGAGTCCATATCAGACTGCTCTAAGTGTTGCTCTTTGTGCTCATGGCTGCAACCTATGTAAAATAAAAACTTAGATGACTGGCTAAGGGTTCATGGAAAAAGAAGGATTAGTGATAGAGGTAATGGAGATGGGTGCACAAACGAACAAGGCCAAACAAAAAATGATTTTATCGGTCGAAGGGGGAAAAAATTCAAGACTCGGCCCGCAAAAAGGATAGAGATAGGGAAAAACTACAAACTTAGGTAGAAACCACAAACCCACAGGACTCTGACAAGTTCATGTGAGAAAAAGTGGTATTCATGCACACTGGTATAATTGAACAAAGATGGGATAGTGAACAAAGATAGTTGTTTTAGAAAACATGTCAACCAGTTGACAAGACACTGATTTAAATAAACAAGTTAGCAGTGATGATGAAAAGCGGTGAGATCTGAGAACTAAGCATGTTAGGCTATCCAAAGAAATGACAACTGGCTCGATTGATAAGGTGGTTTTTCTAGTTGACAGCTGGAGTGTAAGGTGGTTTTCTCGGATGACAAGTTTTGGTTGATAGGTTTTGTCCTATTGATAGGTTTGGGGTAAAACCTTTTCCTATATACATGCCTTCGACATAAATATATAATAAATATATAATGTTTTATTAACTATACTTTTAAAGTCCAATAAATCAAATGTGATCTTAATAAACAATAATTATCATCAATATATAAACTAGCACAACAGCTAAATAGCTGTTGGTGAACGCTGAAAGGCTTATAAGATGAAACGAATCTTTAAAAGAATATATTAAATTTTATTATTGATGAACAAATAAACGGTTGAGTTTCATTTATATGGTGTTAATATTTTAATTTTTGTTAATCACTTACTTGGCAATCGGTTAGCTATGTAATTTTTAAATATGATTAGATAAATGTAAAAAAATAAACACATAAACGGATGTCTTTATAATAGCTAGGAAGTTAATGATTGAAATCACAAGCATTTATTTTGTGTGACTACTAAGAATATTCCAGCCATATTTAATCATGTCCATAGAAAACTTATTAAGCACTAAACCCTTATTAAATCTGCCCATTGTCAATAGGTGTACGCAGCCATATTTAATCATGTCCATAGAAAACTTATTAAGCACTAAACCCTTATTAAATCTGCCCATTGTCAATAGGTGTACGCCTTTCGGCATAATTATCATTTTCAAAATAAAATAAATCAATTTTAAATAATAAATAACCAATTCATTATTATTTTTTAATTTATACTAAATTACATTTCATGATTATATTTACCTCGGAAGGCATACACCTATTGGAAATGGGCACAATTAATGTTTTTTTAATCTTAAATTCTAATCTTATGGCCAACATTTGAAAATGTTGACATATTCTTTGTCATCCTCCCAAATCAATGAATGATATTTAATATTCATAACTTCTTTGCACTTATGGTTTACTTTTTCACATTTACTTAATCCTATTAAAAAATTACTATCTAACTATTGATTTCCACGTTTAGATGATTAACCAATATTAATATTAATATGTATACAAGAGTTTGTTGACACGTTTGTGTAAGCACTACTCAAGCCTCATTGCCATGAATGGAATATTGGCCTATGACCATTTTGTGATATTCTAACTTGCCAGGATCCGATGATTATAACAATCTCTCTGGAGTGTATTAATATTGTTGAAATTTTTTGTTTAGCCGAGGAAGATGATGATCACATGCTAATTTCTGATGTGCCTCAGACTGTTTTTGTTTTTTCTACATACAAGCAACCACATGTTCCACCTGTTGGTTTTAATTTCCAGTGGAAATAGGGATAGTTGTCTTGTATATGGTTTGAAATGCGTGTCGGTCTTGAAAATATTTGAAGAAAGATCTATTTTATTTTCAATACATTATGAGGAATTATAGCGTTTGATGTACACGTAGTATTATTCATCATCCAATGATAATTATAGCCGTTGATTTTTAGGTAGTACTATTCATATATTTTATTTCATCCAATGAGATTTCAAAATATTTCATAAATTATATTCTTAATTGCATATCCAGAACAAAGGCTTGAAGGTTCCTCTAATTCAAATACATCCAAGAAATTTAAGATCATTTTTTTTTATCATACATCATGAATGGATATCAAAACAATACGTGAAGGGATTACTGCTAAGCATTTAGAATACATTTGGCTTTATGTATTGTTATGTGAGAAAATTATGAACATTGATGTGTAATGAAATTGTTGGACCATGAATTTTACATGTTATTGTGCACCTTTAAACTAGTGTTTAAATTAGGGTTTTTATTTAGTGTTTAAATTAAGGTTTTTATTTAGTTTGTATATGGTTTTAAATGTTTAATATATTTTTGTTTTAATAATTGTATTAGACTTATTAGTGACATAGTTATAGTAGAACGATGAGAGCCACTCAACTCACTCTTCAAGAAATATTATATGTTCGTTTCAAGTCCTCACAAGATATCCACACAACACAATTCCTTTCAGAGGCTAATCTCTATTCCCCATGAAACATATATCCACAACTCAAAATCTTAGAACTTACGCCAAGGGATTAACAACCATTCACTCAAGTCTTCAAGAGATATACCTCAGTACATGTATAACATTAGGTCAAGAAACCATTCACTCAAGTCTTCAAGAGATATACCCCAGTACATGCAGGCCTTTAGTTCAAGCACGCCGGCTCAACCTAGGGTGAGCAAGGGTAGCAATAGGTGGACAATTTTTTTTTCTGGGGTCATACGTTTAACAATCTACATTTTTTTTTGGTGATTTAATGGTATATAGGACTGATTTAATACAATGATTTTACAAATTGGGATTTAATGTTAAATGCATATATAAACATGTAGATCTAGATGAAAATGGCATCTAGAACTGACATTGATAGAATATGTTGAGGTTATTCACATTGTGTTGTTTAAATGACACATTGTGTATTCACTAGTTAGTCTTGATTAAATTTATGTTGAGGTTGTTGGTTAGAGGATGGCTAGATTACCTCTTTTCTAGTCTTTTTCATTGCAACAATAATGTTGGCAGAGTGATCTAACCCCATCGTTTCCTTCTGAGACATCGTCCCTTTCTTCTCCTTCACGATGCATGAATACCTCTCACGCTTCTTCTTTTTTGGGGGTTGTGCATTTAACAATCTGCAACAGATTTTGGTGAACCTTGAAAGGTCTCTGGAAAATAGATTATTTTAGATGAACACAAGTTTATGTAAATACAACCCTGGTTATGTTCCAATCAAATCAAGTGGCTGGTTGGGATGTTTGAGGAAATAGAAAAACTTGGAACTCAAACTAGGTTGGCTCAACGCAGGGATCATAGCCTTCAGTTCTTGGGTTTTGAATTCTCCGATGTGCATCATCATAGCCTTTAGTTGTTAGGTTTTGAATTCTTAGATGTGCATCACTGTACACATTATGCACCAGTTGGAGTTATGTGTGTGTGTGTGTGTGTGTGTGTGTATCAACAATTATTTTTGTTGGAATTTGATAAAGGTTAAATATTAGGGATGATATAGTTTCAATTTATTTTAGGGTTTGTCAAAATTTTAAATTGTTTAAAACAATCTTAAAAATATTGTTTAAAGCATTAGCTACTTCAACCACTTTTATAATGTGGTTGTGCTAGTATTACTCTATATCACTACCACATATTACCACATGCATCGAATATCACCACATAAAAATTCGTTAAATCTAAAATACACAATATTAATATATATGAATATATGTGTAAGTAAATCTAAACTTAATATCTCTTGTTTTGGGAAAACTCACAACTTTGGCCAAATTTCTTGACAATATCAAAATAGAGTTCAATTGTTTGGATTATTTGAATTGGCCTTACCACACTAACTGAAAGTGAAAGTGATAATTGAGGAAAGTATTGATGTTACAAGTTTGAGTTTTGATTGTTTTCAAAGATCCTAAATTCACATTAAAACTCATCAAATGCTTAAGTTGTATTAAAAAAATTGATTGATGAAATTAATTGGTAGTCAAAATCCTTATGTCCATGGTTTGTTGAGATAACCCTGTAACTTGAATGTGTTCGATTCTCTTCTTTCTCAATGTGTTCTTCTTACTCAATGTATTTGCAAGAGGATTTTTGTTGACAATAATTTATTTTTCTTGTATGTAAGAATAATTTATTTTTGCTACCTCATTATTTATAAAGTACATATATATATTTTAAAATGATAATAGTTTTCAATTTATTGACAATAAAAATAATGGAAATAAGAGCCTTGTATAAGAATAAATTATAATGGTTTTCAATTTTTTAACATTACAAAGCATGGAAATAAGAGCTTCATGCAAGAAAAATGAATTCTTTTTTACTATAATGTTTTTTTAGTTATGAATGGGTCTTCCGAAGGTTAAAAACCATAAAATAATATGATTGATGTCTTCCAAGGTTAAACACCCTAAAATATTTGATAGAGGAATATTGAAGTTAACACCATAAAATATTTGATAGACGAATATTGAAGTCACCATGTCAAATCACGAGAAACAAAATCATAAAGTAGAACTATATTTTGAAAATCCGTGAAAAAGTTATGTACACTCAAAATATTATTTTTTGATAAAAAAACAAGAGACGAGTGTTGTTAGTTTGTTTTTCTTCCTTGCTTTTGAATTACTTCAAAAGCTTTTTTTTTGACAACATGGTGAAAAATGAATGAATGATTGATTTTAATGATGTTCATGAAGTTGAATATCCTAAAGGGACTAAGACAATAACAACCCTAATTTATCTTCATACTCTTTTTAATGGTAGATTTTTTGTTGTGAATCTTGACTAGAAGACTAGCAATTTTATTGATCTTATCCTTGTCAAATAGCTGGTGCATGTTGTTAACCTTTAAGATGTTTTCATATTAACTGCGAATATCCTTGTAGGCTACACATTCCATGACAAAGTGCCACTCTGTCTCCACCACACCCTTATTGCAGAATATGCAAGTTCCCTCCTCCCATACTTCCTTGGGTACCCTCCACCTATTGGTATCACATCTAAGGTAACCTGTCCTCAGTTGTTTGACTAACAACCTTGCTTTTCCTTTAATGTCTTCCCCTATATATGTTTCTCTCTATGATCACAATTTGGGTTAAAATCCTTGATGTAATATGTTTTTTTACACCCAATGTGATTGGACCACATGGCAGTCCTAAATTTTTCATTCACTATTTTTTTTATTTAGCAGACCAAAAAAAAAAAAACCCAAACATTTTGGATATCTCTTAGACCAAGATGAACGCAAGTTTAATATGTTAGACCAAATAATTTTAGGTATGCTAACTAATGGTTTTTAACTACAATTGGGATCTATTTAGATGTTGTACAATCCCTCATTAAGCTACTTGCAGAAGGGGATTCGAGAGCAGTGAAACTTTATCCTTGAAGCTCACTTAACCATATATATTGATCTAAGATAGTGATTTCAACCTAACTAGTGATTCCTATATATATACACAATATTGGTTTTTATTTTGAAAGGGTTTTAAGGGATAGACATTTGCTACCTATTCTACGAAATGGGTTTTTTGGTTGGAATCCAACGACATAAATCTACACAAAATCACTTTTTGTTGTTGTTTAAAATCCAGTATTGAATGCAGAAATGGATTCATCATGTTGAAAAATCCTCGGGACACTTAGATTATACAGAAATAATCACTTAAATCTACGGATCTAACAATTTCTTGCCAAATTTTGGACAAATGTCCCCATAAAAAAATCGTTAGATAACCTTCATTTCGTAGAACTTTTAAACAACGACATAAAGGATACACCTTATAATCTACTATCAACTACCCAAGCTGATGGTTTTATTGAGAGAACACATCGTTCATTCTCATTTACTATTAATATCATATTGATCTCTACAGAAAGTGACGCTTCTTCACTTTTTAGAAGTCTCATCTACTTTTAATATCATATTACTCTCTGCTGATTTTAACCATTTAGAAGTGGCTTTGGTATAGAAGGACATTTTTATTATTTATTTTTATTTTCGCACTTTTTTATTGGTGTATTGCTCTATATACATTTTATTTAACACAAATTTTGTTATCTAATTTTGATTAATTAGATGATCAAGGTGGATATATAAAAGTGGAGTTTCCAAAAAGTGAACAAAGTGATGGGATGGCTTCAAGATAAATGGATACTATTGTTTTTGATACTCGTGGAAATAAATTTTAATAAAACTAGCATACCCCCTAAATGAGCGAATGAGAACGCCGAAGTAATTTGAGGGAAGTTTTTAGATTAATGTTGTTAATTGGAACCATGAAGATATTGAAATTAAAATGATCTTATATCTACATGTGACTAATACCCATTGAACTATCTCCTTTGTTTTGGATGAAAATCTTGTATTTCTTGTGCTCAAGTTGTGTGAATTTTTGTCTTGAGAAGAAGCAAGCAAAGCTACCTTGCTAGAAGGTGTTGATGAATAAAGTGAAGAACACACCTTTAAGATTGTCCTTTAAAATTCTCAGATAAAGACACAACACTTGTTTCCTTAAAAAAAACTTGGAGAACAAAACAAAATACATATACTCATGTTACCCATTTATTACCCATGTTTCTACTTATACTATCAAGTTAGATATACTTTACAACTTATTATAAGTAAGATGTATTAGGTTTTTAATTTTATGAAGTAATAAAATTAAAATTGAAATTAAGTTAGATATACTTTACAAATTATTATAAGTACGATGTATCGGGTTTTTAATTTTATGAAGTAATAAAATTAAAATTGAAATTGATATAATCTTTATAAATACAAATAAAACAAGGCTACATGGCAGCGTAGTCCCTGCCAACGAGGTTACAAAGCAAATTGTGGAAAATGGGGTCGAATTGTAAATGATGGAAGTGTTCGGTGCAAAATGTATATCACGGAAATGTTGTGTGCAACATGTATATCATGAAACATGGGGCATAAGTAAATGACGCTTGGCATGTAGAGCACCATTTATTTTTTGAAAGTATATAACAAACTATAAATTTGTTATTATCTTCACCCCTGTGAGCATCAACGAATGGGGTAGCAAGCTAAGTGGGCTTGATTGTGGGGAAAACTCCACAGTTAAGCGCAGTTGAGCTAGAGGCGTCTTGGGATGGGTGACCACCTAGGAAGTCCTAGTTACCGGGTGCAAGCCCCGTAAGTGATGATTGATGTTATGCGATTCATTTCATTGGTTTCAATCCCATTTCTTCACCCCTGTGAGCATCAACAAATGGGGTAGCAAGCTAAGTGGGCTTGATTGTGGGGAAAACGCCACAGTTAAGAGTGCTTGAGCCAGAGGCGTCTTGGGATGGGTGACCACCTAGGAAGTCCTGGTTACTGGGTGCAAGCCCCAAAAGTGATGATTGATGCTATGCGATTCATTTCGTTGGTTTCAATCCCATTTCTTCACCCCTGTGAGCATTGACAAATGGGGTAGCAAGCTAAGTGGGATTGATTGTGGGGAAAACTCTATAGTTAAGCGCGCTTGAGCTAGAGGCATCTTGGGATGGGTGACCACCTGGGAAGTCCTGGTTACCGGGTGCAAGCCACGAAAGTGATGACTGATGCTATGCGATTCATTTCGTTGGTTTCAATCCCATTTCTTCACCCCTGTGAGCATCAACAAATGGGGTAGCAAGCTAAGTGGGCTTGATTGTGGGGAAAAATCCACATCTAAGTGTGCTTGATCTAGAGGCGTCTTGGGATGGGTGACCACCTGGGAAGTCTTGGTTATCGGGTGTAAGCCCCGTAAGTGATGATTGATGCTATACGATTCATTTCGTTGGTTTCAATCCCATTTCTTCAC
>JASDQU010330211.1:0-12908 GCA_032191745.1 Picea mariana
CTTTTTTCAATAAGGAAGTCGTCTCCACGAGCTCTAGCTTGTTTCTTGAGTACACAAACTCTTTCATCTTGGACAAAGGCTTTACCAAAATATTTGTTTATCTGCTCATCTGTGGAGATATATTGGAGAACCACTTCTCTTTTTTGGACTTCATCACGGAGAGTGTAATGTTTGATCTCAATGTACTTCGGTCTTTCTGGAACATTGGTTTTCTCTAGAGGCTTCATATAGCTCTGATCATCATAGTTGAATTCAACTCTTTTGTTTCCTGCTAGCTCATAACATCGTGGCAAAGCTCAAACTGGAACATATTCAAGTGCCACTTCTTCTGTCATCATGAGAGCTTGTCATGGATTGGCAATCCATTATCCTGGAGTTCTAAGTAACCATTCTGATACAATATCTCTATTATAGAAAGTTTTCACCACGCTTTTGTTGTGCATTGGAGTCTCTGCACCAAATTGTTTGAATCCATACAAGACCTTCTTCCATCTGCATACAAGGGTCTCTTTCTGGTATACCTCAAAGCCTTGAGGTTTCTCTACATATGCTCTTTGTTCAATTATTCTAGAGAACAGTCTTTGCATTCATTTGATGTAAACTCCAACCCATGGACATTGCAGACGATATAATGACTCATGTAGAGGTATGTCCGACTTACTGGAACAAGAAACCATCATAGTCTTCTCCCTCCATCTGGAAGAACCTCTAGTTCTGGATCTCGCAATGCTTACATTCATAAGTCTTCCATACATTGTTCTTCATCACAACTTTTAGTTCCTTTGCTTGAATGCTTTTAGTGAGTTCATATCAGGCTGGTAGTCTTGTGATTCTCGATACAATGACTGGTTGTTCTGGCTTTTCTTTCTTTCTTGGAATCTTCATCCTGGAGTTCTAAGTAACCATTCTGATACAATATCTATGTTATAGAAAGTTTTCACCACGCTTATGTTGTGCATTGGAGTCTTTGCACCGAATTGTTTGAATCCATACAAGACCTTCTTCCATCTGCATACAAGGGTCTCTTTGTGGTATACCTCAAAGCCTTGAGGTTGCTCTACTTATGCTCTTTGTTCAATTATTCTAGAGAACAGTCTTTGCATTCATCTGATGTAAACTCCAACCCATGGACATTGTAGACGATATAATGACTCATGTAGAGGTATGTCCGGCTTACTGGAACAAGCAATCATCATAGTCTTCTCCTTCCATCTGGGAGAACCTCTAGTTTTGGATCTCACAATGCTTACATTCATAAGTCTTCCATACACTGTTCTTCATCACAACTTTTAGTTCCTCTGCTTGATTGCTTTTAGTGAGTTCATATCAGGCTGGTAGTCTTGTGATTCTCGATACAATGACTGGTTGTTATGGATTTTCTTTCTTTCTTGGAATCTTCATGTTCTTCCTCATGTTTCTCTTTAGCTCTTGGGTTCATGGAGTTTTCTATAGATTCCATGCCCTGAAGATTCCAACTTCTTTCTTTCATCATAGGATCATGGATGTGGATGGACAACCAAGGATACTTTAAGGCTTCTTTTCGAAGAAGACTTCTTCTAAAGTCACACTTAACACGTGTTGCTTTTCATGGTTGCTACCATTGATGGGAACATGGATAGATACTTCATCATCTTCAATGGATCATATTATTTAGGATTAGCTCCCTCCTAATCCTTGCTTCGTGCATGAATGTATGCTCTTCTTTTGGAATTCTATAATTAGCTCCCTCCAACTAAGAGATCCCACGCTTCCATCTCCATCCTTATTGTCTTCTGCAAAGTGTCATAAGTCCTTTTCCAATTTCCTCTTGATTGCTGACTTCTTTCTGTTTTTACTTCTTCTAGGTTTCTTCAAGTTTGATTATGATTTCGGCTTATCTTGCAGCTGTTACTTACGTAATAACTTCCACATGAATTGTTACCAGGGGTTGTTGATGTACTTCATCCTTTCATGTGTATCGCCTAACTTATAGTCATTGTGATAGCAATCCTTATCTTGTTGTTCTTCCATAGGTATAGTTTCTTTTTGAACATATTGTCTTCTATGTTTTGTCTTCTATGTTTCATAGATATGCAAGATATGTACATAAAACATGGTATGCACAAGAACTATGAAGAGTATTGTTACCTTGTCTTGGAATTTAGAAGAAGAAGTTTGTTTTGTCCTGCTTGGTCTTCTTTGAGGGTTCCCTTTCTTCGGCAATTGATTCTTCATGTGTTTCCTTCCTTTTCTTTAGCTTGGGACAATGATTCTTTTAGTGACCATATTTTCGACAATTGAAGCATTGTATTTTTGTCATATCTTTCTCTTGGTTTGATTTCTTCCTGGAGCCAAACTTCTTTTTATTCCTGAAATTCTTGAACTTTGCTATGAAGGCTTGAACATCGTAATTATTTTGGGGTTTCTCTTTTGCACTAATCCTCAATTCTTCTTGTGCACAGCAAGTCAAANTGTGTTCATGCTTGCGGCAAATGCATCCCATGTCTTGGGAAGACCATTTAGTACTATATTTACCAGTTCCTTCTCTGAAATGATCTCTTCAATAGCTTGTAGTTGACCTCTTAACTGAGAGATTCTCACAAAGTATGATGTTATGTTGTCATCATCATTCATTTTCATGTCACGGAGCTCATTCTTCAGACTCATTACCTACCCAATGTTTCTGAGTGAGAAGAGGTTTGTTAGGGCATCGTACATCTTCTTAGATGAGTCAAGATGGGAGATGTAGGGCATCGAGTGGTCTTTTATAGAGTCCACTATGATACTCATGGCACTGATGTCACTGTCTTTGAACTTCTCCAAAACTACAACATTATGAGGTTCCTTCTCTTTTCCTTCTTCGAACTGTGGTTCCACGATCTTTTCTTTCACGATATCCAACACTTTATTCTTGGCAAGGATGAGGTCAATCCTTGTCTTCCATGCTCTGAAGTTAGAAGCCCCTTCTAACTTGTTTTCTGACTTCATAGAGTAAGTCATAATTGCTTTAACTTGGTCAACCCTTGATTTTGACCCAAAACTCAAACTTGACGTTTTAGCTTTCCGAGAGTAACCAGAAGATGTGCTAGGCTAGGGTGCACTAGTCTATCCAAAAATTAGGTCAATCTCTTCACTTAAGGTGCCTCAATGAGAGGGTTAGGGTTTCATTGTTGCAACAGAAACTGGTTGCAACTGCAACTGCAACTGAGCAAATCCTCCCAGTCTATCTTCCAACGGTTAGACTGTCCGAAGATAGTGTGGGACCATAACCTGTTAGAATATAATGGATGTGCTCGTTTAACCATAGACAATATAGCAATATTGTCACCCAACCATAGGCCAAAGCCACCCCCGAGCACCTTAACCTTGACAGAGAAAGATTTTGGAAGCAAACCCTAGGCTTAATATCCAAACAAAGGTGGTACACCTCTCTCCAAGGATAGCGCACCAAGCAAGAATAACAAAAGCTGATCAGAGAGTCCAACCCAGAAATACCAAGAATATAGATTTCAGAACTGGCGGCAACAACTTCTCCCAAGACTTGCGCACAAACTGTCCTTCTGCAGTGCGCACAAGTGTGCTTCTGCAATTCTGAGAAGTCTGGCTAAAATGAAGACTGGCCTCCTGTATTTATATTGCTTCTGCCAGACTGCTTTGGCCGACTTCTCATTCTGGGTACTATTTCTTTAGTATATAACATTTCCTTTAGCCGACTTCTTCTCTTGGAGGCTAATAACCTAATACAATTCATTCTCTTGAGCCGAATTGTCTTCTAGAGTCATTAACCAATTATTTAGGGTTTCTTCTTGCTTCTCGGAATATTCTATTCTCGTCAGGTTTACACGTGGAGGTAAATACCTACCGCATCTACCATAATATCAACAGGTTTCATTGCATTTGTACCAAAAGGCAAACAATGTCTTGTTATAACTCCTCAATGAGATCGACAGTCACTTTACCTGTCACATTCATTACTTCCTCCAGTTGTGACGATGTGCGAGCTAATGAAGGATTTAATGATGGGCAACATTTCCCGTGTGAGTTTGATATTGCGATGGTTCTAGAAGGTTTCATTGTTATTTCTTCAATCTATGTGTTCAACTCTTGGTACATTGGTGTTGGAGGATCCATTCAGGGTGTCGCCTACAACCCTAACTTGGACAAGCACTTGTGATATTCCTTGGTGTTTCTAAGTTTCATCTTGGGTTTATTATTCCATTATAGGAGTTAGTCATGTGTTGTATGTTGGTTTATTTTTGTTGGCTTTTCGAGGGAAAGTCTTGGAATTACAATGGGATATTGCACATAAACAAATGTTCTGTATTATGTGAACTAAAGGAAATTCTGAGGTGCCTGCAGAGGTGCAAGAACAATGTGATAGAATTTCATTGTAGCTTTACCATTTCTAAGCTTAGGTAGTCTAGGTTGCAAGAAGAATGAGAAAGCAAACAAGAAGCTAATAATAAAATATGAGATGATTGTGTTATGGAGACTGCTTCATAGTTGATAGTGCTAAAGGAATCCAAGCATGAATTCAATGCTTTCATGATTAATACGCATGGAAAATACCCTGAGTTGGAATCCTATCTTGATTCTTTAAAATCATTAGTCTTTCGGATTATGGCACACCTTGGTCTGCCAGGTTAGTCCCTAAAGTTGCACTTGACTGTGAGAGGGAAAGCTACGGCATCATCAAGTTATTGCAATGGTTTTTGAATAAGATTTATAATGAGTTTTTTTTAAATGGTTTGAAGGTTGAGTCAAGGACAATGCAAAGTATCAATCTCATTTAAGTAAGAGCAAATCACATCTCACGGACTTAGTAAATGATAGTCGGTCCAATAATCAGATGGCAAAAGTAATATGAAAGATAAAGAAGTATGTAAGCTTTCAATTTGTCTACTTACATATGAAACTCTTGATCCCAAATATCATTTAAGAAGCAAGAGAAAAATACTTGAAAACAAATATGATTATGAGCAAGCAAACAGTAAAGTCTTCACTGGCTTACTCACAACCAAGATACATCATATGCTTAGAAACATATTAACATGCATTCAAGTAAGAATAAGATAGAAATATAGACAAGAATATAAATCTAACCATTGGATAACCTTTTCCATTTAGTATCAAAATGAAATAGTTCTTTGTCTTACAATATCTGCTCAAAAAATGGCCAATGCTTCCCAACCAAATCAACCCTTAATTTCATCAATCGGATCTCTTTTTAAACACCACAATTAGTTTATGGAGATCCTACTTTTTAGATTATAGTTTAGATAAGATCCTATCTTATGGCTAATATTTAGGAGATATATCCTCATACAAATAATCCAAATCTCTATAACCCAGTCCTTAGATAATCAATCTCAAATATATACTAGTTTATGATCTGATGAGACATTCAGATCTCACAAAGTGAGGAGTAAATATGATGTTGAGTTCGTCCACCTAAAGAATAGAAACTCATGCTTCTGATGAGCAAAACTTTATCTATTCGGAAATACCCTACCACTTTGTAGCTCATAATAACATTTTCAAAATCTTAGCATAAGTATTGTTGTATTCATCAAAAGGTCAAAAACTGTAGGATGCCTCTTTGAAACCTTCACTGTATGATAGTGGCAGAACCTTTGCTCTTCCTCTATTTCAACTTAGTTTTCAAAACTACATTATGCCAATACAATTTGATATTTTCCTCCCTTACCTCTTTGAGCAAGGCTTGTTGATCTTTCTTCTTCTTTTTGAGCTTCTGCAACTTTTCCTGCTACTTAGCATTCCACTGTTCCACCAGGGACTTCTCTTTCTTTGACTGCATGATTATAGTTTGCAATTCTTTCACCATGTCTTTTTCATCTCTCATTTCCATTCTGAATTCTGGATGTTCTTCAACTAGAGCAGGTCGATTCATATCAATAGAAAACCTGGGCTTTTATACCTTGAATTTATGTTTATGATCCTTTGAAGATGAACCACTAGCAATTCGTTCAACTTCAACACTTTCTGACATTTTCATCTCTCAAAAATCTTGCGGCTCCTCTGTCTTTAGATAATAATCAAATTATGGTTTGATCTCATCATTCACTAGATTATCTTCTAGATCTGTCAAATAACCCTTTTTCAGATAGGATTTGGGTAAAGTATTGGATTTTAGACTTAGCTTTTTGGCTGCTCCGGTCACATGCTTCATGGCATGCTCTGCTACTTGTTTACCCTTCTCATCGTTTCTTTGTTTCTCCATGGTATCATCATCATCATATTTATCTTTAGGTTCTATTTTAACCTTTTTTCACTTGTACGAAGAATTTACAGGTGATTGTCCCTTTTCCTCCTCTGTACTTTCCACTGTGTCATCATCAATGACAATCACATTTTCTTTCTTAATAGAAGGATTGAATAGGGCCTTTGAATTCAATCTTAGTTTAATTGTTGCCCTAATTTTAGATCTACTAGGATAATTCACCACTGCTTTATTTCTCCTTACCTTGTTCAGTTTCTTATCTTTATCATCTGCAACAGGTTTCTCTTGTTTATGCATGGTTTGTCTAATCTTTTGCTTTTTTGATCCTCTATTATGGATTTCTTTACAGTCCTCGGGCTCCTCTTTTGGAATAAGTAACTCATCCTGAGGTTGAAAATCCACTTCTACATGTGTTTTTTGTTTCTTTTTCTATGTTCTGGTGATCTTGGCTACAAGGCCAACTTTATTCGAATCCTTTGTTTCCTCATGTGACAACAACTTTCTTTTGATGGATCGAGTTACTCTGGCTACAGGGGAACTCTCTTTCACTATAACAACAAGGGTTTTAGAAACCTTCTTTTCTTTTTTGGATTTATGTTTAGGAGAAGTTTTATGCTTAGGTTTTTGTTCTTCAAGTTCAAGAGATTCAATTACCTAGTCCCAAGGGCGTTGGATTTCTCCCAAAGCATACATGACCAAGGTTTTGATTAGTCTTTGGTGAAAAAGAATTTTACTAGCACTTGTAGGATGAGATTGTATCCTTTTAGACATTTTTGATGAGCTTTTAATAAAAAGAAAGGAAAACAAAGAGGGATATCACCATTCAAATGCATCGACAGCCTAATGTGATAAAGATGGACAAGGGAAAATCATCCTTCACATGTAATGTACATGTGAATCAACATTAGAGCAGTCTGCCACTCTTTGTTCATCCAGTTCTGTGGGATACCCTGACTCTAGTTAGGGTCTTGGCGTTCTGGAAGCAGAAATTGATTTACAAATTCCATAGGCATCTCCTCCTTCTTCCACCATCTCTCTCCATACACATATAACCTGCATGCAGTCCCGATTGAGTGTTCTATTACATGTATCAGAACTTTACCCACCACTATTGCAAACCCATCGAAGTTCTGTGCAAACATCAAAGAAATTCGTTCATGATAACCCTGGAGTGTTGAACAAAAGTTAAACCACCTTGCATCCCTGAACTTTTGCGAAATCTCTAGGTAAGCCTCGAGCAATTCTACACCCTCTGGTTCCAGATGAGTAATTTGCCCGCTTTTCGTAGGTGCCATGATGTAGATTACAATCACTGAAGTTTAGAGACTGGTTAGGATTTCTATTAGTAGTACTTTAGAAGCTATGAAAATAGAAATGTTGTAGAAGAGATTTACCACCTGCAAAGCTCGTATAAACTAATACACAAATACGATGAGGGACTCAGGTATCATCTATTAGCAATCATAATATGAAACCAACAAACCTGTGATTTGATATTAGAATGGATGAGTACAACCCAATCTCTTCAAATGAGTATCAAAACTACATATACGACCTGATCTTCATCATAAATGATGTTGGCTTCTAGGAAAAGATCTTAGGCATTCTCTGACATGATCTTCTGAAGTTGGTGCATATAAAATAATGATTATTCTTGGCGCTACAAGAATAGCGCTATTCTTGTAGCGCCTTTTCCCTTTAGGAAAATTTGAAATTTGAAATTAGAAAAGGACTTATGATTTGATGGAAAGATCCTAAATGTCTAATCCTAACCTTAATCACACTAATATATGTTGTAAAACATTCAAAAAGGATAATGCAAGCACACTTTTAAAATTGTAGAAGAAGAAAACAAAGTGCAAAATAATGCTAGGAATGGATAGGGTAGGGAAAAGATTTTTTTAACAGTCATTGCAAAATCAAGGACTATCATGCCACATGAAGTTTTATCATCCCCTCCCCTTTCATCTTCGACAACCGCAAGGGAATTGTCCTTGTGAGTTCATTTAGGAAGTGTGGATGTTATGTGGAGTGGGAGTCCTCGAGTTGTGGAGGTCCTAGTATAATGTGTAACATTGGTGTGCCAAATGAAAGAGGACAAGTAAGGAAGCAACAAAGACATGGATTTCCAGGTTGGATCATCTATTGTTTCTCTTCCTATGCATAGATATTAGTTTGTTTTTTTTTGTTTTTTTGACAGTAACGGTTAGAGGATTTTTGTATTAATAATAGTGGACATACCCCTGGGATCAATATATCGATAAAGATTTTCTTGTAAATTGGAAAACAAATGCATGAAGATTCTAACTCAGTACAAAATCAAGGAACCAAAACTATTTCAGCGAGCCTGAACGGCTTCGCGTCATTACATCATTTCTAGCTTGGAAGTTTTTTTTCTTTTTCGACACAGTTCGCCATTCAGTGCTTTGATCCATAGATTGACTTTCTGTCGGGCCTAGAGGGTCTTCCTCGTCAGCTAGGTCTGTGCAGCGTGAGATCTGGGGTTCTGGTTGGGTTGGCAACTTGGGAATGGCTTCTGCTTGAGCTTTCCCCTTAGCGAGGGGTTTGATTTCAGCTTCAGCTTCTGCTTCTTCTGCCGCTCCATGGGCCTTGCTTTTAGAGTGTGGCTCCATTGGTGCCCCCGTCCACCAGGTGGGTCTTTGGCTCTTGGA
The DNA here is from genome assembly GCA_032191745.1 of Picea mariana. Lineage (NCBI taxonomy): Eukaryota > Viridiplantae > Streptophyta > Pinopsida > Pinales > Pinaceae > Picea > Picea mariana. Next base: position 8,893 of record JASDQU010330211.1, read on the forward strand.
CGACCTTTTTTCCCCAGGTGGTTTTCCACAGTTACAGACTAAGTGCCCCATTTCGAAGCAGTTCCTACACCTGGAACTGAGATTCTCATAGTCAAGTTTTTGGTTCCTTGAGTAGTCCTTGCCTTGAAGAATTATTTCAGCTGGGAAACCTTTGGTGAAATCCATTTCAACACAGATTCAGGTGAAGGTGGAGAGGGCTGGCTTGGAGTCCGGACTTCTTCAGAGGAACTTGCCGAGGCCATTGCCAATATATTGAAGAGACTCATCCCCCTAGAAATGCAGGGGCGAGTATGGAAGTCTCACCCAGACTGGAGTTGAAGAGATACAGTCTATGGAAGGGTCGAAGGCAGGGGTCCATAGTTGCATGGACATGTCTGCTTTGCCCCAGAACCACGGCCCGAAGTTAAACACCTCGTCTCTATCACTTGTAGAATCGAAAAATACCACAAAAAACAATTTTGCACATGGACATGTAATGACTTCTCCCTCTAAGAGCGGGTACCGATCGGAAGAGATCTAGGAGAGAATATCTGGAAGATTGGGCCAGTATCTGTTAAACCTGCAAACTAGAGTGTGTATGCTGTAATGACAAGCATGAGTTAGGGCTTCCTGTGACATTTGAATGGAGAGTGCTGGAGCTTCTGGAACTGCTGCATGTAGCCTAGATGGGTGACCCTGATGAGAGGCAACCTCAGGGGCCGCTGCATGCAGACCGGAGGGTTTTCCCTGGCGTGAAGCCACCTCTTTGAAGGAGGGGGCTGAAACCATAGGGAGAGGTCCTGAGGTCGCTGTCGACAAAGCACCAGGGGGAGCGAATCCATGAAGGGGAGAGAGTGGCCCAGAAGAGGGAGTCGAGACTGATGGAGGGAGGCCAGCAGCCGTCACCACAACACCAGGTGGGGCATCGCTGTGTTGTGAAAAGGGTGAGGGGGAAGCCGCCATTGGAACCTGGACTGACTTTGAACAGTTAAGCCAACAGGGAGGATTGCGATAGCTGCTGCTGAGGATGGTGGAGGGTAGGAGGCCATAGGGCCGACGGCCTGTGGGAGAACCAGGAGTGCTCGGATTGTTCAAAGTAAGAGATCTATGCATAGATATTAGTTATTCATTTCCTCTTTTTTTTTTTTTAACTAGAATGTTTATATTTTATTGAAGAATGAGGCGGTTGGGCTGAAGCCTAATCAACCAGAATTGCAGATAGTATTTGTTTCTTTTTCCATTAAACAATCTGCTCATTTCTTGCTTTTGCCTGGTTTTGAGCCTTACTTTTACGGAATGGGACTGTATCCAGGTGCCTCCTCATTTTTTCTAAAAAATCCTTGCTTCAAGCTGCATCCCTCATTTGCCTTTTTGTCTGCTTCTTTGTTCGAGCTACGAAGGATGTTATAAAAGTCAAAGGAGACGAAGCTTTGCAAAGAACCCTAGAGTCTCTGAATAATGTTGTTGAGGGTCGGATTGGCGAAATGCTTTTTCGAGTTTACTGTTTTTATCACAATTTATGATTCGCCGAAGACTTGAAGAGATTTATTTTCATATTCCTGGGCGATCTGCCAGCCTTTTAAAAGCCCAAGGATTTCGGCCTGGTTATTTGTTGTTTGTCCTAACCCCCAGCTGAAGCTGTCTACACGGGAACCGTCGTGGGAATATATAATTCCCCCAACTCCTGCTGTTCCTAGATTCCCTTTGGAGGCGCCGTCGAAAAAGATTGTTACCTTGCTTTGCTTTCTACACCATGCTTGGAATTCTTCGTCTGTTGTTCTTAGGCGCCAAGAGGGGTTTGAAGAAGGACGAGCTAGGATCTTCGTCTTACCCTGAGTCAAGAGGGTGCCCATCCAGTTTCTCTCTAGATACGTTTTGTAGGAAAGTTTTATTATTGTCTTAGTTTGTATGGTAGTAACTTGGCAATAATATATAGATTGGATTTGAATAGGCTCTGATAGAATATTTTAGACTCTATTATGTCTCTTTTTGTCAGTGGGTTGTAGTCAATGTCTCATATTTTTGTATTATTGTATTATGAAATATGACCATGACTCTTTTAATACAAAAGTTTAACTATCACTCTTTAAAAAAATTCTTTCATTTATATGTATTATTGCGGTTAGAGGTGATTTCTACAACCTAGTATGAAGGAGATGTGTAATTCCTTTCATGCTCAACATGGAGTTGACACATGGCACTTTAAAAAATATTAATAATGAAAAAACATTTCAATGGACCATAAATATTTATTTATTTATTTGTTTTTTTGAAAGTTAGTATAGATTCCTGTATTACTAAAAGAGATTATGATACAAAAAGGGGCACTCCCTGGTCTGCCAAAAAAGGAAACCAGACCAGGGGTTCCAGAGTTGCGTTTTCTGAGATAGCAGAGTGGTATGGCTGGACCGCCACCTTGGGAAACCAACCTAGTCCTACCATATCCAGTTTTAAAAGCTAAACAAAATCATATATGTAAAAAGACATGAAAACATAAATTGAGGTTGACCCTATGCTGAGCAATATGACTTGACCATTGGCTAAGCAGGTGCTAGTCCAAGATGATGATATGTTTCTTTCCTTCATCCTCCCTGTCCTTGTTCTCTTCCTTCTGGACCACCGTACGAGTCTTTCTGATACGGGCTGGTGCTCCATTCTCATCCGCTGGCGTGATGTCCATGTGATGGACATAGCGCAAGTATAGGTGGAATTGGGCTTCCACTCGCTCCATCTTCTCCTTTTGGTCCCTCTGGTCCTCAGCTAGCCATTTTGTATTGGCTTCCAGGTTGCTAAGGCGACTCAGGATCTCTTTTAGCAGTTTTTTGTGGTCCCTGTTATCCTTCCGGCTGGTATCTTTCCTTTCATAGCTCACCTTGCCTATTAACATCTTTGTTCGCGATGCCATCTCCACAGTTTTGTGGTAGAGAGTTTCTTTGGGCTGCGTGGCCCCTAGGTTCGTTATCCAGTCCGCTTCCTAAATCAGTTCCTCCCAAGCTTTACCCTTGCGTTTAACATTGATTTCTTTCTCCCACCTGGTGATGGTCGCTTTTCCCTTTGGTTCGACCTGCATATGAAAGGTTCCCTTGGCATCTCTGGCCACTTGCTCCATCCTTATAATCCTCTGAGGGCTTGTCGGAGGTTCTTTCCCCTAGGGGCTTCTCTTACTATGCGTTCTCTTCATACGTACCATCCCGACTTGTTTGTGGTAGTTTTTTCCTCGGTTTCTCCTCCTATTCGTATCTACACAACCCTTGTTTTTGTGATAGCTCCTGCAGTTGCGCTTTTCCTGTCTATATCTGTTCCTAATGCTTCTTCTCTTATGGGATTTCCCCAGTTTCGGGCTCGTCCTAGTAATCATGGTCTGCCCGTAGAGGTGAACCTTCCGGTTCTTTTTCCCTGTCTCGGTATGTGTGATCATGATGATTCGGCCGTAAACTCTGCGTCGTCCCTTGCCCCTGCTCATTGTACAACCATTTGTGCTACTCCTTGTACCTATGCTTGGGTGAAGTGTATCCATACTGGTCCATGGTACCACATTTTTACCTTCATCATTTGCGGCCTCCTGATTGTCATCTATACTTTCCCACGAACTACCCCTGTACTTCTTGTTGGAAATATGGCTATAGCAGAGATTGCGCAGACGGTCACGATTGTCATTGATGGCAATCGGTTGGTTATGGAGCACGCACAACATAGAAGCTGTAGCACAGATGCCGAAACACAAGTGCTGGAACACAAATGCTGGAACAAAGAAGCTGTAGCACAGATGCTGAAACACAAGTGCTGGCAAATGCTGGAACAAAGAAGCTGTAGCACAGATGCTGAAACACAAGTGCTGGCAATCAGTTGGTTATGGAGCACACACAACATAGAAGCTGTAGCACAGATGCCGAAACACAAGTGCTGGAACACAAATGCTGGAACATAGAAGCTGTAGCACAGATGCTGAAACACAAGTGCTGGAACACAAATGCTAGAACATAAAAATGGAACACAGATAATGGAACACAAATGCTGGTACACAGATGCTGAAACAC
>JASDQU010330213.1:0-12908 GCA_032191745.1 Picea mariana
TGTAGGAGGCGAGTTGTACCCGTCATGGATGCATTTTTTCCAAGCCCCTTTATTGCCTTTATTTTTCATTTATTCTTTTCTTTTTTTTTTACTTCAAGGTCTGACCAGAGGACACTTCCTTGGCATGGTGACCATAGTTGACAGTGTTACCCACTGGTATATTCATAGAAATGATAATGCTGGCTCATGATGAGACCCCCTTTCCCTTGGTCATGCAACCAAAGGTCACTGCCCTGGCGTGGTGACCAGATAATGGAAATGTCATACTGCTGGATACCTATGAACATAATGGGTCGGCTCATAATGAGACCTCCCATCCTCTTGGCTAGGTCTTGTTTTGTTATTTTTCTTAGGGTCCTTTCAGTTTCTTATCGAGAGGCCTTTTATTGCCTTCTCGGGGATCCCTGGGTGAAGCATCTCTAGGTTTCATTTCCTATGGCTTTTATCTTTTACCAGCTACTTTTACCCCTTGGGCCTTTAGCCCCTTCTTCCCACAAGACAAAGTGTAACCCCAAAGGTCATCCTAATGGCCGGACTAGGGGAACGGGATGGATGAATAAGAGATAAGATGTAAAATTATATAATGGTGGGAGCGGACGATGGCTCTACAAATCCCCTTTGGTGGCTAACCAAAACCCATGAATACGAACTTACTAAGTCACCCCATCAATTCACCCCAACAATGGTCAAGTGGATTAGTGTAAGATCCAAGCAGTCATCAGAAATGAAAGGAACCTAATGCATATACAAGAAGGTTATAATGATCAAACATGACACATACCATGATACCTCATACCAATTACCTCATGGAGCAAGAGTCCTCTCTGATGCAAGTCCAAGCCGATGGTGATGGAAGATGCTACTGCTGACAGGACAAGTCTGGCAAAGAATAAGAAGAATGGGCCCTCTAGGGCCATGCTCAGGTCAATCCTTCTCTCGGTACTTCATGTCTAGAACGTGTGGGCCTTGAGACATGATCTCCAAGTTATCCCTAGATATCGGGGATAACAAGGACTTCGATAATCCTTGACGTGAGAAATCCAAAATCGCTAAATTGCGATGAGATTTATTAACATTAATCTTTCTTAATCTTTATTTAACCCGGCTTATCCTTTAATACTTTAGTGAATTCGGGGATCGGGGTTGTAGTTGTTAAGATATCTACGTTGGCCAAACCCTCGACGACAAAAAACCGAACTCGTGAGCTTTTTCTCCATGTGGATTAATGCTCGGTGTATGCAGTCATTCCACTGCCAATGCTTCCATTCATTCTCCTAACTAACCGAAAGCCAAAATTTCAATATTTATTACAACAGGTAGAATGAAAAAGTGAGAGGTAATATATTAATAATTGTGGAGATTTATATTAATACATATAAATTTTCATTTTTTGTGTATATGATCATACTCATTGATATATTAATATCTATTATTTCATCAATTATTAATATTTACCATGGTTATAACTAATATTTAATATTGGTGAATTCTGATTTTTTGATTCATTTTCTCAAGATTGGGATGCAATGCATTTATACATTGCAAACAATCTTGACTGGATGAATGTACGGATTGAAATATGTAAACAACATCATGGCGGTAGGTTATCATGGAAATGAATGTCTGAATTGGTTAGAGAATCTCGTCGTAATGGAGATGCCAATGTTGCACAAAGGGAAACTGATTTAGCATATCTTATAAAAGATGGAAAGGCAATAAAATTCACCCATTTTATTGAGTTATTTTATTTTATACTCATGTGACTACATGTATACTATCTTTTTTATATACTTTCCAAGTTATATAAATATGTTAATTTATTAATTGACAATGCATTTTTTACATATCTTGCATATTGCAGTTGAAACACCACAAGGCTATGTGGTGCAATGGTCGTAAATTTCGCATCAAACAATTGGATGAAACTAGGAAAACTTTTGATAGTAGGATAACTACAGTATTCCAGGTCACTAATGTTTCCTCTAGGAGTGACATACATCCCTGAGAATACGAAAACAAATACTATGGTTATTTGAATGATATACTTGATTGTGACTTTAATTCATTCAAATTAGTTTTGTTCGACATCAAATTGTATAGTTTATGAATGCATGAACGTGATAAGGAAATAACTATTATTCAATATGCCAACATATTTTCGATGATTAAAACAACAATGTTTGAAAGAGGACATGATCACTATGTTTTTCCAAGCCAATGTGAATAAGTCTTTTACTCAAATGTTTTAGGTGAGAGGGATTGGTCATTTATTGTTAGATATGATCCAAGAGGAAGGGTAGTTAAGTATACTCATGTACATGAAGAAGGTGATATTGAAGAAAAAGGTGATTCACCAGATCAGATAGAGCTGAAAGATCATGCATGGTCGACAGATGAAGAAGATGAAGAAGATCTTGATCCAGGCGTAGGAGACAATGCAGGTCTTGATGATGATGTCGATGAAAATCTGCTCGAAAATGACATTGATGACGATGATGATATCATCAATCCTTTCAACACCATTTATGAACCGGATGATGATATAAATGTCAAGATCGATGAAGAAGAAGATATAAAATAAGGATGATAAAGATGTTAAGTTGGATCAGGTACGTGACTATATATTTTAATTTGTATGAATTATTCTCTTAAAATAATTTACTTATGTTATGGGTTAATTACATGTTTTTAAGTTTTATGCGATGTTTTTATATCCTATGTTACATGTTGATTAATTATTATGTGAAACCAAAAATAGTCGCCAATATACTAGAGTACGTGGTAAATTAAAAATATCATTTACAAACACATAATTTCATTTACCTTCATTAATTTTTGTTTTGGTAGTTTCTATGCATGAATCTTACTATGTTGCTTTCGATTATTTTCTATTTTGTAGATTGGGTATTGGGGAATTGAGAGTCATGCGAGGGGGAGGGTAGGGTCCATATGATCTTCCAACTTCATGTGGCTGGCCTTGTTTAGTAGATGATAAATTATTCTCAAAACCAGGAGAATCTCATTCATCTTTATAACATCGTGATTGCAAATGTCATCATTGTTGTCATAGTATTGCATCAACAAAGTTTCAATCAACATGTTTTCCATTTCTTTAACACCATTTGAACTTTCTCAGATTAATTTAATGCATGGAACTTTGAACAATATACCCATCGTCATGGCTAAGGATAGTGACCTGTCAAGAATATTGGGGCCAACGTTGAAATTTTCACAAACAGTTTTTGTATGCACTGAAATTTGACATGGATAGACTATTCACATGCCTTAAGTATATTCATAGTTGAGATGAAAATACCTCTTTTCATTCATTGTTTAATCAACACCATAAAAATATGCTTGAAAATAAGATCTTATCTGCCTGAAAATATGGAAATGATAAGATCTTTTCACAACTGCCAGGTGTTTTTCCATGAATCTTAAGTGATAGCACATTTTATACCCTAAAAAATGGATTAAACTTTTCGTCATCATTATCATCATCATCATCATCATCATCATCATCATCATCCTCATCGTCATTGTCATCACCATAATCATCGTCGTCGTTTTTTTCACCATCGTGATCAGTGTCATCATCATCATCGTCGTCGTCATCATCATCATCATCATCATCTTTATCATCATTGCCATATAATCACCATAATCATTTTCATCATAAAAATCGTCGTCCAATAAATATGGAACTAATATTAACTATTCGTTGATCTAGATCACTATTTTTTCATACCAATAACCACATCTTCCTCATCGAACTTTTTATTACCTTTCTCTTCTATTGGTTTGGCCTAGTCCTTGACCACTATATATGGTAGAAATTGATTTGTCCCTTATCTCCATTTAACATATTGTATTTTGATTTTATTTTATTTTGGATTTTGTTTAATTAGGATGGTTTTTATATGATACCTAGCCATTGTGAAAGGTGGAACAACATAGAATGTGTATGTACTAACACTCAATGAGGATGATATAGCTGAGGAAAAATAAATGTAGCTGGACTCATAAAGGGACTATAAAGGGCTAGTGTATTTTTCATCATCATCATTCTCATTGTCACCATAATCAAAAGCATCTCCATCGTTGTTGTCGTTGTCATCATCATTGTCGTCTTCATCGTAATCATCATTATCATCATCATCATCATCATCATCATAATCATCATTACATCATCATCATCATTATCATTTTCATCATCATCATCATTGTCATCACCATAATCATTGTCATCATCATCATCATCGATGTTGTCATCATTTTCATCATCATCGTCATTATCAACATCATCGTCATCATCATTGTCATCACCATAATCATTTTCATCATCATGATCATCGTCGTCACCATAGTCATCATTTTCATCATCATCCTTGTCATCATCATCGTCATCATCATCGTCGTCGTCGTCGTCGTCGTCCAATAAATCTAGAACTAATATTAACTGTTGGTTGATCTATATCACTGGTTATTCATGCCAATAACCACATCCTCCTCATCGACCTTTTTATTACCTTTCTCTTCTATTGGTTTGGCCTAGTCCTTGACCACTATATATGGTATAAATTTATTTGTCCCTTACATCCATTTCACATATTGTATTTTTGGTTTTATTTTATTTTGGATTTTGGTTAATTAAGATTGTTTTTATATGATCCCTAGAAATTGTGAATGGTAGAAAAAACTAGGATGTGTATGTACTCATACTCAATGAGGATGATATATCCGAGGATAAAAGAAATGTATATGGTCCCATAAAGGGACTATAAATGAATAGTGTATTTTTCATCGTCGTCATTGTCATTGTCACCATAATCAACATTATCTTCATCGTTGTTGTCCTCATCATCGTCATTGTTGTCTTCATCGTAATAATCATTTTCATCATCATCATCATCATCATCATCATCATCATCATTTTCATCACCATAATCGTTGTCATCATCATCATCAACGTTGTCGTCATCATCATCATCATCGTCATCATCATTGTCATCACCATGATCATTTTCATCATCATCATCATCGTTGTCATTGTCGTCTTTGCCATCATCATCATCCTCATCATTGTTATCATTGTCATTGTCATCACCATAATCGTTGTTATCATCATCATCATCAACCAATACATATGGAACTAATATTAAATGTTAGTTTATCTATATCACTGGTTTTTCATACCAATAACCACATGCTCCTCATTGACCTTTTTATTACCTTTCTCTTCTATTGGTTTGGCCTAGTCCTTGACCACTATATATGGTATAAATGTATTTGGCTCTTATATTCATTTCACATACTATATTCTTGGTTTTATATTATTTTGGATTTTGGTTAATTAGGATGGTTTTTATATCATCCCTAGCCATTGTGAATGGTGGAACAACATAGGATGTGTATGGAATAACACTTAATGAGGATGATATAGATGAGGACAAAATCAATGTAGATGGACTCATAAAGGGACTATAAAGGACTAGTGTATTTGTCATCGTCGTCATTGTCATTGTCACCATAATCAACATTATCTTCATCATTTTGTTGTTGTCGTCATCATTGTCATCTTCACCATAATCATCATTTTCATCATCATCATCATCATCGCATCATTGTCATCATCATAATCATCATCATTGTCATCACCATAATCATTGTCATTATCATCATCGACGATGTCGTCATCGCCATCGTCATCATTGTCATCATCATCGTCGTCATCATCATCATCATCATCATCATCATCATCATTTTCATCACCATAATCATTGTCTTCATCATCATCGTTGTCATCGTCCAATAAATCTGGAACTAATATTAATTGTTGGTTGATCTAGATCACTGGTTTGTCATACCAATAACCACATCCTCCTCATCGACCTTTTTATTACCTTTCTCTTCTATTGATTTTGTCTAGTCCTTGACCACTATATATGGTAGAAATTTATTTGGCCTGTATATCCATTTCACATATTGTATTTTTGGTTTTATTTTATTTTGGAATTTGGTTAATTCGGATGGTTTTTATATGATCCTTAGCCATTGTGAATATTGGAACAACATAGGATGTGTATGTATGAAGATGATATAGCTGAGGACAAAATAAATGTAGATGGACTGATAAAGGGACTATACAAGACTAGTGTATTTGTCATCATCGTCATTGCCATTGTCACCATAATCAACATTATCTTCATCGTTTTCATCGTCGTCGTTTTTGTCTTCATCATAATCATCATCATCATCATCATCATCATCATCATTGTCATCACCATAATTGTTGTCATCATCATCATTGACTTCGTCGTCACCACCATCGTCATCATCGTCGTTATCATCATCATCGTCATCGTCATTGTCATCACCATAATCATTGTCATCATCATCATCGTAGTCATAGTCATTGTCGCCATCGTCATCATTATCATCATCGTCATCGTCATTATGATCATCATTGTCATTTCCATAATCGTTTTCATCATCATCATCATCGTCGTCGTCGTCGTCGTCAACATCATCATCATTGTCGTCATCGTCATTATGATCATCATCGTCATAACCATAATCGTTTTCATCATCATCATCGTCATCGTTGTTGTCGTCATCATCATCATTGTCATCATCATCATCGTCATTCTCATTATCATAACCATAATCATTGTCATCATCATCATCATCATCATCGTCATTGTCTTCGCCATCGAGATACTTCTTATTTTACAAAAAAGAGCAGCAGGCCATTGTTGACCAAAATTTGGTCACCTATATATTCTCTCTCTTGGAATAATAAAAAAAAAAGATATTGGAAGATGAATATTTTTGAACTATTATATGTTCATTGCAAAGCCCTGCGTATCATCTTCTCCATGCATTTCGCAAAATCAAAATCAGATTCTCCATGACCAAGATATGCATACTTCTGTCCAGAAGTCTAATGGAGGTGTTACAAGAAGAAATATGAAAAATGTTCTAAGTCACATGTTCTCTCCTCTCATTTCCCTTCACCCCTATTCATTCTCTCATTCTATATTTTTTTCCCATTGTCTCATTACTTCCATTTTCCACACTTAACCATTTTCCTTTATTCATTTCCACGTTCACATCCATTTCCATTTTCTTTTATTTTCCCATTTCCTTTTATTTTCCTTTCATATTTCTTTATCCCATTTTTTCCATTTCTTTCCTTTTCCTTTCCAAAATTTCATGGAATTTCTTTATTTCTCACATATTTCTTTTCATTTTTCATATTTTCCATATTTCACGTGACCCATTATCTATATACTTTCCAGACTTAGTTTTAATTACTATGGCTTACCGATGGTTCACGGGTTGGTGATATTTAATAAGAGTGTTTGCTATCTCCGCTACCCTCACAAAGCACTTTGAATTCTGCCACCTTCATAATGCACCCAGCGCTTTTTACTACTCTTTACTGTGTAACTTCTCCAACACTTATCCAAATATATGACTTATCGTGGGTTCACGAGTTCGCAGGTTGGTGAGTGTTGGTGACGTTTATTTCAAATTTTTTACTCATTTCTTACTATGTGTTACCACAGAGACTTCCTCACCTACCTCTGCATTCATGTAAACCCGCGAACCCGCCATATTATTTTAATAATATTTTTCCTATCCTAAGTTCTATGAGGAACATATCCAAGTGACACATGGTACTTTATTAAAAAATGAGATACATCCACATGGCAACTAATTAATAGAGACACGTGGCAACATACAAAAAGTGACACATGGGCTGATTTTATTGGATGACATATGCTAAATTCTCATGGGAAGATTGTTGGCCTACTGAGTGATGATACATGAAAAAAATTGGTTCGGTGACTCATCATTGTTGACTGAGTAGATTGGTGGTTGACTAGGCCCACGAAATTCATCCAAGGGCCCATATTTTCTCATCAATTTTGATCGATGGTCGTTGAGTGTTGATCTTACCGAGGCCATAACTTGAGCTCCGAGTGTCGGAATCGCGCAAACGTTATACAATTGGAAAGGTATTTCAACATAGAATATGGTGGTATAGGTTTCAAGTGCTTAAAGTTGATACATTTTTCTCATAATTTAATATATCAGACAGTTACATTTTTAATGGGCTTGCGTGACAACCCAACTTCATGAGATCATATCTTGAGATCCGAGTGACGTATTTGGGAAATTTTTATATATTGGAAATATGAGACGATAAAGAGAACATAGGAAGTGGTTTACATGGATAAAATGTTGGTTTTTACTTCCATAAAATTAAATTATATTTTTCCTCTTAGTGGTTTACTTTCAATGTACTTGTATTAATGATGTGAATGCATTCATGAGGAGTTAATGAGGCATTAATTAAAGAGAATTTTTCAAGAAGAAACTTGTACGAGAATTTCAAGAAAGGAAGAAAACTGTAACTTCTCAGGTAGTTAGAAATTCTCTTCCTAAAAAGAGAAGAGAGGCTTCATCAAGAGGTGCAAGAATAAGTATTTTTAGAAGGGCACATAAGAATATCAAAAGAAATGAATCTCCATCTTCTCCATTTTGTTTTTGTTTATATATATTCTTCTACACCACTTCTCATAGTTTCATGCTTGAATCTCAGAGTTGGGCACAAGGACGAGTTGTTGAGTGTTTTTATTATATTATTTTAAAGCATTTTATTATATGATCATGGAGTATTTGCAGCCAAATACAAGGATGTCAAAGCTTATTGTAATGAAGAACACATTTTCATGAATATGAGGCATTTGAGGTTGACCTATCAAATTTTCTTTTGATCTTGATTGCATTACTTTGTTAAAATTCTTTGAGATATCATTCTCTCCTATGAAGAAGATATGGATATATTTATATATTGTTAAGAATATTGTGTGTGATGCTAATCACAGTTTAATTATGATGTTGAAGCTCTCCTTTAATCATTTTGATGCAGACCCGCTACCTCAGCAGGGTTTTGCGACCTCTCGGTCTCTGGATCGTTCTTCTTCTGAGCCGAAATATCTCTTTGGGCTCCTGTTGGAACCCCTTGAACAAATCCACAGGTCCGCTTTTTCCTCTGGCACAGATCTTGAGAAAACCTGCACGCGCACCTCTTTTTTAGCGCTCTTCTCTGTGCTGAACCTACACTCCTTTCGGGATTTCAGGGTTTTAGAACTCCTGCCTACGAGCTCTCCCAGACTCCTTGTCTTTTTGACTCTCAGTAGTCGAAACGCCGAAAAGGGCTTAACGGTTCTTTGGCTCCTCCCTTAGCATACGTCCACGTGACCACATCCTGTGACCACAAGCTTAACGACAAAGCACTATTTCTTTTCGCGTTTCGAGGAATCATGATGCAAGTGTTCCTCCAGTACTCTGTCCTTCGAAATGCTGAAACCCAAAATAGGGTCTCCATGGCCCCTCCCTTAAGCTGCTTTCCATATGACCGGTCTTGCGACCTAGCGCTATTCCTACGAATTCTTTCAGGGTTTCGCGTTTCGGGATTTCGTGATTCTGGCTGCATCGATTTCTTGGTCCTTCAACCTCCCGGGTCCCGAAATGTTGAAATCTCCCTGTTGACCACGGTCCACTTTTCGGGATTTCGAAATTCGTGATTTTGCGATTTCACTGCCAAGAACCTTTGGCCCTTCAACCTCCCGGGTCCCGAAATGCCGAAATGCTACCCCTTGAGAGAACCTTTCGGGGTTTTCCCCGAAACCTTGACCACTCACCACGTGTCCTTCTTGATGAACGGTTCCGATGCTTTCGGGATTTTGTGGGTTGCGAAGTCAAAAGACTCCTTCTCCTTGAACTCCCAGTGTCTGAAACGCCAAAAAAGGCTTAGATCTTTGACACCTGTCCTCCAAAATGGATGGTTCCGATGTTTTCGGGATTTGATGAGTCCTCTCGCCTTTGCTTATACAAGGGTTAAACCTTGTACACCTCCTTCTGGATACGACGGCTATCGGTCCTTGGTGCTAGATCTGACGGTTCAAATCCTCCTTCCTGTGCACCTCCTAGGGACAAACCCCGTGCACGTACTCTTGATCCAGCGGCTCTCAGGCCACTACGCTCTAGATCCAATAGCTTGGCTTCTTTCAGGATTTCGAAAATCAAGAGTTCACGATGCAGCGACTCCACGATCTCTCATTGCTCCAAACACCGAATTCCGAAATGTCGAAATTCAACGCCTTCGCCTTATCCAACGGTTGTCGAGATTTAGGCACTTCTCTACAAAGTGTCTCCACCGTTCATCTTCAGTTGCTCTCTTGCGCGATCATCCCAGAGGTTAAACTCTGCGCACCTTCCTTTGGATCCGACAGTGGTCGGGTATTGGTGCTAGATCGAACGGTTCAGATCTGTCCTCCTTGCGTGCTCTCCTCCTAAGATTTATTTCCTTCCCTTGAAAGATTTTTGAAGTTTCAAAGGCCTGGACCTTTTCTTTCTCTGCGAACCCTATGACCTTGGGTCTCGCCTGCATTCCAGAAAATGTTGTTCCTCCTCAGCTTTATTCACTCTGAAACCTCAAAGGGTTTCTCTCGACTTCTGCACTCCTTGCAGGGTACTTGCACACAACTGTGCTATCCGTCCCGAGCTTCAGAACTTGAACCCCTAAGGGACTCAACCCTTTCCTTCTCCTACAAATGGAGATTGGTGCCCTCCTGACAGCCTCTTTCTCAAGCACGCTTTGTTGAGCCTATAGGGTGTTTAGTAACCCTGTGAGTGTCTTTCTGTGACACTTTTCTTATCCCAAAACTCGAAAGAGTTCCTTCTGTGCACACTTGCACCAACTCAATGCCCTCCTGGCAGAGTTCTCCAAAATCCTCCGTGATTTCGTCTTCTCGATGAACTCGAAATAGAGTTCTCCTCAATGCACCCTGTGCATTTGCTCAATGCCCGCCTGGTAGAGCTTCCACAAAACCTTCAGTAGTTCTATCTCCTCGTCGAACTCGAAACAAATTTCTTTCCTGTGCACTCCTTGCACTTCTACTGATGAAGGTTCAACGCTATCCCTCTTGAGCTTTCCTGAGGTTGTCTAACCTCTGTCAATGCACACCTTGCGGACTCTATGCACTCCTTACACTCGAAAACTCCAAGACAGGAAGAAATTGAAACTTATGCAATGCTTCACCCATTATGCATTTAAAACATGAAATGCATAAGTTATATCCCCAGGATGGACGCTCCCGGTGCTTCACGGCGCCTCCGTGGCTAGGGTTAAACCCTAGCCGCCCTCTCCTCTGTAGCTCGGCCTCTTGGCCGCAGCTGCTCTCTCTGCAATGGCCGCAGCTCCCTCCTCAACGACCGCAACTCTCTCAATGGTGGCTTCCTCTCAACTAGCCATGCGCGGTTCCCCTCCAATATGGTCCCTGTTCAATGGCGGCTCTGCCCAACACGGTTTTGCAGATCAGCTACGCGCGGTTCCTCACGCCCACGGCCCTTCGGGTAGCGCTCCAGCTTCCTACAGTGAGGTTGTTAAATCAGAAACCTCAGCTTGCTCCTTCCCATCTGTCTCGTGCTCGATTAAAGAAGCTCCAACGATCTCTCTTCTCATGGGCCAGGAAGCTGAAGATGAGGAAATTTACTTTCGGAAAAATTCTTTAATCTGCCGGTTCAATGGACTCTGGCCACGGCTCGTGGACCTCAATGGCTGGATCTCAGCTCACTAGAAGCCTCTCATCAAGGAAGATTTGTTCATTCACCCCTGCTCGAAGGGTTTCTTCATTGCAGAGTTTGATCTGGCAGCAGATCGGGATTTGATCCTAGCCTCTTGCCCTTGGTTTTGGGGAAACTCAGGTTTGTGCATGATGGTATGGACTCCTTGCTTCAATCCTCTGACTACCGTTCTTTCTTCTACTCCAGTTTGGGTCAGACTCTCGAATCTTCCCTTGCATTTTTGGGGCGAAACTTCTCTTCGAAATATTGGATCAGCATTAAGAAAGTTTTATTTTGCAAGCAAAGAAACTAGAATTCACAGCACCACTTCATATGCTAGAATCTGCGTGGAAATGGACTTTAGCAAAGGGTTTCCAGCAGAAATTATTTCGGGTTGCAAAAACTACACCTGGACCCAAAAGCTAGACTATGAAAGAATCTCACTGTGCTGCAGGGCTTGTTTCGAAATATGGCACATAGCAGCTCAATGCACTAAGGGAAATAGGAAAGCGAGAAAACAACAACGCAAATCAACCTGGTGGGAAGGCTCCAATGAAGATCATCAACTAATTATTACAAACACCCAAAAATCCTCTTTAGAACCAGACCCTCTGAACCTGGACTCCAAAGGCATATCTACCAAGGAGACACCTCCGAATCATTCCAAGAACGCCCCTCATTCAAAGAGTAAAGCTTCAACTTCTCTTGATCCGGGAATAGAAAGTATTAAGGCTTTAGGCACTCCTGATACAAGAATAGAAAGCAAAGTTCTTTTCAGCCCCCAACCTCCTTCAAGTTGGGCAGACGAGGCCGATAAAGACGACAAAGATGAAGCAACATTGACATCCCCAAAGAAAACAAGTCCCCCGGATCAGGAAAATATGGGGACAATTGAATCAACTACAACATCACTACCTGCCAAAGAAGGTTGGATAACAGTTGAGAAGAGGAAAAAGATACCACCAGAAGCACAACCAATGATGACCAGAAGTCGATCCGGAAAGAAAAAATAATCAAGAGTTCCTTTATTCATCTATTAGGCCGTCAATTTGTTCGAATTTATTCATGTAAGGAATCAGGGAATGCAGTTTACTTGGATAATTGGAAACATAGGAAAGTGAACCTGTAAACCGGTAAGATAAACCGGAAACTATTCTTGGGATCTTTTTATCGATGTACTTTTTTCAGGCAAGGCCGATGATCTATTATCAATACAATCATAACAGTTTCTGTTAAAAAAAAAAAAACATGAAATGCATAAAAACATG